>SNQJ01S0030993.1:23318-36445 GCA_010110895.2 Picea sitchensis | reverse complement strand
TGAAGATGATTACACTACCCTCGTGACAGTTGCTATATAGCATTGTCTGGTCACGAGGTGAGGAGGTACGTGCCTCTTGATTTAATTAAATGATATTAATTATTATTACAATTACTATATTTATTATTATTATTTTTATGTTTGTAATAGGTATCCTTAGTAGGATTACTAAGACCAAGCAATGACACACAAGGGGAAGTTAAGAGTAGTCTTAGTAAAACAAAATTTTGGGTTTTTTAGGGTTTTAAATATTAATTATGGAAGGAAATAGATATTAGTGTCAAATCCAATAAGGGAAATGGAGTCAAGGTGAACCAAATGTCTTATGAGCTCAAGAAGAAACCCTCCTAAGAATTGACCTATTTTATTCAAGGATTAGGGTTTAGAGATTAGAACCAAAAGGAAAAGTAATCCTTCACCCAATCAAGATTACCAATGGATACCAAGGTCTAAAAGAAGAGAACCTTAGTGGAAAAACCTTCACTAACAAGATCAACTATGACTTGACAAATTTATTTGATACATTTGCTAGGGATCCATAAGGAAGGACAAAGCATGGCACCAAATAATCACCAAACCACAGAGGAAGAATGAAGGAAAAAACCCTAGAACATCTTTCTTCCAAGGGATAAACTTACCCCTTAAATGGATTGATCTTGAAGGCTTGTAGAAGACTTGAGAATTTCACCATTAATCCTTATGCACCAAATAATAACCAAGATAGATAAGTTTAAAAAATTGACAACAATCATCCACAAAGAAAGAACCATTTACACAACCATATGCTAAGCTCCAAAAATCCAACCATGAGTACAAATAAGGAAGGGCATTTCCTTTTATAGAGTGATGCTAACACTCCTTTACAATGAAATAATATCATCTTATGTGAGATCCTTAAATATAGGGTAAAGAAAAGTAAAATAAACATTTCCTAAAATTATCTAGTCAAAATGCAATAAAACATGGAGTGGTTAAGCCACATGTACAATGATCCAAGTGAAAATTTCCCTCAAGAGAGGAAAGTCTCCATAAAATAGGGAAGAATGAGTGTTCAAGGTGCAATGTTAGCCTCCAAAGGCCCCCCAAACGGTTTAGATGCTCAATAAGCTCCTCAAAGTGTGGAGTCAACTGTCCTAAGTTTCAACCCTCCTAAGTTTCCTCTAGGGTGGACATATGGGCCTTCAAGGTGAAAACGTCATAAAAAATCATGAATACAACCCTTAAAAGGGGGCGTCCCCTCAAAACTAGCGCCAAAATTCAAGTGTGAAATCTTCAAGGTGAAACAAACCTCATCAAATGTGTCATTAGAGGAAATTTTCTCAAAAAAGGGGTCTTATAAAAAAAAATGTGCTTGTTGAGTTGGAAATTCAATAACCAATAGCATTTCAAAGAATTGAGTCAACCATAATGGTTGAGTTGGACATATGAAAGTCAAGGATGATTTTGTGTCATGTTTTTATTTGACAATATTTAACCATATCTACACCTCCGTTTAGTTAAGATCTTGGTGAGATATGTTTAATATCTGTGAAATATTCAATATGGAATATTTTATATTATTAATACTTTCATTATTTATTGTTGACATCTATTATCATTTATTTATTATATTTTATATCAATAATAATGTATACTTCCATTATGTTAAATCTCACTAGAGCGATTGGATTTCGAGGGTTTCGTTATGTAAGGTGCCCAAGGTTCTAAACGTGCGGTAATAGGGAGGAGACACTAAAAAGAATCCATCCATATTAAGAGTTGGTATGACCCAGATTGAATGCAATCCTCGAGCGATTTTGACGGCTTCAATACCCTTGTAGATACTATTAAACAAAAAAATATATACTTCCATTATATGTTAATAATATATTATTATCATTATATTACTATATAATAATATAATATTATATAGTTATTAATTTTTAATAATATATAATATTTAATTAGTAATTACAAAGTTGTAATATATTTATTAATTTAGTATTATATAATAATTAATTCATAGTAATAATTTGTATTAAGCTTAAACATTTCATTTTTAATTCATATTACAAATATCTTATAATATGTTTTCCACATTCACATTTGTATTATAATACAATAAGTTAGAATATGTATACTATCTAATATATTTTCTAATAAATTAACCACATTCACATTTATATTATAATAAAATAAAATATAAATTAACCACATTCACATCACATTCACATTTATATTATAATATAATAAATATTAAAGTTTTCATATTTATTACATATTTATTGTATTATTTTATTATAGTTATTAATTTATATCATGTTATGACTATATTATATATTTAATATTATTATGTCATACTATACAATGTTGCAACATTCACATTCGTTATAGTATTATTATATTATAGCTATTAATTCATATTATATTAATATTATATTATATATTAATAATATTAGTATTCTATTCTTATTTTATTAGTATTATATTATATATTATACTATTATATTAATAATAAATTATTTAATCTATTTTCATACTATATATTAATAGTAATTATTTATTGTATGACATTTATTATAATTTATTATCTATATACAAGAATTTAAGCTTATTATTATTATTTTTAAGTTTTATTTCTTAATTTTAGATTAGCCTAATTTATATGGTAGTGTGGTGTGGCATACACAGATTTGATGTGGTATACATAGATTATTATTTTATAATTTCCTTAGGAGACCTATTTTTAGAGAAAATTTCCTCTAATGAATGCAAAGCCCCTAGGGCCCTTCCAATGGGGTGCATGGTTCTCCAAGGTGGCAAGGTGTCAACAAATAATGAAATAAGCCTCAAAGAGTGGACGACCTCTGAAAATCAACTCCTAGATGCCACATGTAAAGCCAACAAGGTGCAATCATCCTCCTGAAAACATGCTAATCACTTCCTCAAGTCATGGGGGAGCCAAGGATACCCACACGCGCCAAATAAGACACCCCATGCAATCTGCAAGGTGGACGTTCCACCAAGTAACATGACATATGCCTCAAAATGAATGAACAAGGTAAGAATTCCAAATTCTAGAACATGGCATGGCATGAGAAGCCATGGTACAAGAAAAATAGTTCAAAACTGTTTTTTACCAATGCCTTGGGAATCGTGAACTACCTCGTGATATGTGAACTACATTGGGAACAATGAAGATGCCCAAACATCTGAATGGAGGCCATTGCATGCTCAAACCCTAAGGTGCTTCAACCAAGGTATTATGCATCATCAATCTCTACATCACATGATCAACCAACCTGTCATTAAAATCTCATAAATGTCCATGAAACCAAACAAGTACCCCAACTATCAACAACTCAAAAATACAAAGGGGTAGTGAAGAAATTCACTAGGTTTAACCCATGCCAATACAAGGGGTAACAAGAAGCATTGAATTTGGGTTGGATTTCAAAATTAGACAGATATTTTACTTGGTTAGATTGAATCCAAGTAATATTAGAACAAGAAATAGAAGATCCCATAATTTTTTTATCTAATGTGAAATCTGTCCCCACATCTTGGGGATTTTCTTAGGGCACTTGGGTACAGGTAGGGGATGCCCCCTTTTGGTTCGGGATGCTTACAAGATGTTGTCCTTGCCAGAATAGGAGATGCTAGGGGATCTCTAGTTGTTCCTTACCTTGCTACCTCTTGGCATGTGCCAAGCCATGCATGCTTCTTTTGGTGCCTACACATTGAAGGGTGAGCCTTTGTGGAGTGATGTTGGAAAAAAAAAAAACTCAAATAAAAGAAACAAAACGATGGAAAACCCCTAACCCTAAGATTAACCATAGAAAAATGTCCTCCATTTTTTCAACCATTTGACATGTATATTATGGGTTCCATTAAAGGATCTCTCGAATATTGGGTTTGGTCTTTGGATCATCCATAGTAGTAATATGTATATTATGGGTTTCGTTAAAGGATCTCTCGAATATTGGGTTTGGTCTTTGGATCATCCATAGTAGTGATGCTCAAGCTTTGCAATGTGTTGGAGATTTAAAGCGTTACAGTGAAGTGGACAACCAATTTCAACCATATACCATTTTAGGAATTTTGCCATTTTGGAGGATGTAAGTGCTTATCTTTATTAAATAATAAATTTAGTTTTAAATTTCAAATATTTTATATATGAAGTTATGAATGGAGCTTTACAATGGATATTTGAAGTGGAAAATCAATTTCAACTATAAACCATTTTAAGCGTTTTGCTATTTTGGAAGATGCAAAGTGCTTATCTCTATTAAATAATAATTTTAGTTTTAAAATTTAGATATTTTGTCTATGAAGTCATGAGCGATATGTGCTTATCTCTATTAAATAATAATTTTAGTTTTAAAATTTAGATATTTTATCTATGAAGTCATGAATGGTATGCATGACTTAACAAATATATGGCGTTATGTTTAATTTTTAAAAATTTTAGGTGTTTTTTTAAAGAATTTTAAATGTCTTCATCATCACCCATATGAGAGCTAAGTGGATTATTCAAGTTCACAAGAAATTGGTTAACATAACTAATGTACATGGGAAATGGGTCATGCACAAATGACTTAATACTTGAAAATTTAGGGCAACTTTTTAGAAAACTTGTGCAACATAGGGTAACATAGGTAGATAAGAGAACTAGAGGTGTTAGGAAATTAATATTAAGACTGAATAGTTCCTAAACATGTAATAGGTTGATAAAAACACCCACGACCGTTCTTAAATCCACACCCATACCTGCACCCGTGTTGACCCATAAATGTGTTAAGTCTTTCAAAAACTATCTCTCTTGTATATTTCCACAGTTAGAATTTTTTTCGTTTTTTCACAAGTTTATGAGTCAATTTACAAAATTCCACCTTCTCCAAAATGAACCGTTGTACTCCGCCATATCCATTTTGCAACAATACTTAGTTTCTTTTGTGTTCTCTTGTGGGTTCATCACATATTCTTGTTCAAAGTCTAAATCTCCGCGGTCTACAAAGTGGACCCTCTTGTTCCGCCGCCCTCATTTCATACCAACAATTAGATTTTTTCTCAAAATGCTTCACCGCGGGTCAAAAGGAGTTCTCCATTTCATTCACTATCATTGTGACCCTTAGGTTCGATCGATCATCTATACTCTATATATTTTCAATACTTTGCTACCTCCATGACATTTCAATACTTAGCCAAAATCTTGGAACTCTACTGCGGGTCCGTGGGTTCACATTGATTTCATTGTTCTTGTCACCTACCCTTGATGCTGATTGAGTTCTCATACTTAGTCATTTTTTTGAGTTCTCACCGTGGGTCCGCAGGTTCACGATTACTCCATCTTTTCTTCTCATACCTCTGATCCTCCGCCGCCCCATGATAAATCTTCGTCTCATTTGTCACATTCTCCAATGAATATTTAATGCGAATGTCATGGAGATAACAAATGGTTAAGTGTAAAAAAGGCCGTAATTAATGACGTAGTTCTCGAGACTGCCATCCATTAATTCCAATATTATTTCGTATTAACATCTCTTTGAACCAAAGGCACCAAAGTATTGTATAATAAATATGATTACTTTGATAACAACGTTTTGAAAAAGGAACTGCATAATAGTTCACCAACTTCATTTAACATGACAACCAGAAGGAGAGAGAAGTTATGTGGAGATACTCTTAATACTTTTGGACGAGAAGACCGAAAATTCCAGTGGTCAAGAGCCTACAAATATTATTCGACATTGCCGCCTCCTAAGAGAAGTTCTAATCGGATTTGGACATCCAAGGTTGCTTTAGCAGGTTGTGTTCCTGAAGTATTCGATTGAAAAGAACATGTTTGTTGGTGTATATATAAGTTTGATAAAAGACAACGGATAATTTAACTTCAAAGTGAATCTCCAATTTCTTTAATTCCTTTTGTTTTTAGAAGAATGCTTAAACTTCTAGAGCCAATGATTACATTTAAAGGGGATGAAGCTAAAGTGTTCTTAAAGGCGAGAAGTGGTGGATCCGAGCTCCTGCAAGAATATCTTGAAGATCCAACCACGATTCTAGAAGACCTACCTTCCCTAGTCCGTATAAAACAATTAAAATCATGTTGGATTAAAAGAATAAAATGTTTGAAGGAAATATTGGTCGATTATGACACTTTAATTATTAGGAGGGGAGAATGTTATCAAAAGTTAGTTGAGTTGGATCTAGCTAGAACAAGTGGAGAAGTTGATGACTCGAATATAATCTTAAATTCTATATTCATGACCAAGGAGAAGTTTGAAGAAAAAATGGAATCTACATTGACTGAAAGATTCCATAATTTAACAAAGTATTCAAAATTGGAAGTAGAAAGCTGGTTAGTCAATTATGTTGACAAAAATGAAGATAAAGAAGATACATTACATCAAATTTCAATTGACTACTGAGAAATAGAGGATTCATTATTTGACATAAGAGTAAAACAAGAGTTAGCTGTCATACCTATGAGGGATTATATTGAGAATTGGTTAACGAATGATTTAATCAAAATAAATGAAACATATCAAGAAGTGGCAGTTACAACCGGTCAAAGAATCCCAGCACATGAGAATACAAAAGGAACATCGACCAGTAGATAGAGGCAAGAGGAATCCATCACAGTGAGTAAATTAATCACATCCTTCTCTATTCTTTTTCTCTTCTCGTTTAGGAATATCGAGTTGTGTCTTGTCGTTCCCGAGAAAACATAACCGATTTCTGATCACTTCTTTCTTTCTTCTTTTCAGGTTCAACCCTGTTCCACTTTCATTTTATGGTCCACGAGAGCCCCATCCCAGTCCATTTGGACAAATGCTATTTTTATTTTATTAACAAACTATTAGAGGCTATTATTTTTTGAACTCCCAAAAGAACTATTTTGGGGTGTAATTTCAATTACTTCTCGAACTCTAAGTTATTGAGCATGGGACGTTTGAAGTGCACCTATCATATTCTATCCTATTTTGAATGAAATACTCTTTTAAAGTTCTCTCAATTTTGGACCTTTGTCTTTCCTTCTTATGAATGTGATAAAAAATATGATATTGTGATGGATGTGAGAATTATATTATTTTTCATATAATGGTTATTTATATTTCTGTACAATATTATGCATATATTGTATTATATTCTTTGAAGATTCCTAGTCCTCTTCTCAAGAATTCTCTTTCTGAATATGCTATTTTTCAATCAATACTATTTTATATTTTTTTGAGCGATAAAGATTTAGGTTTCTTTTAAGTATCCCCTATTTTAATATTTCAAGCATCAAGATAAGTCTTTTAGCCAAAGAGGAGTACCACCTCTATAAAAAAGCAGGGAGATTGATATCCTCGTGAGGTTGTTTTCTGGATCTTGACTAATCTAAACATCAACAACCCGCACAAAAAATGAAAATAGTTATGATATATTATAACGCATTAAAAATTTCATACTACATATATATTACTCATTAAACTACACATCTTACAAATAGTATAATACCTTATATTTTTGTTAGCATGTGCCTTAATGGTTAGCTTGAGATGTCCCTATGCAAACAACCTAATGTTAAACCTTAATTGGTGTAGAGCCTTCTATATGTATATAAAGGCACGAGTTTGGCCTTTTGGACCTGGTTTCCCTCTATTGTCAAAATGGCCTTGAACATATGTCTAGATGACCAAGTCTACTCTTGCAAAATTGAATCCATAATCAAGTTAATAATTGTATCCATAAAAACCCCAACTGGGATTCTCACATCATACCTTTGGAATACTTCCCTTCGAATACATGATAAGTTATGTGAAGGTTATAATACAATCATACTTTCTTTTTATATCTTATAATTCCATGTATGATTTATTACTTTTTTTTGTCTTCCCTTATAGCTATAATTATTTGCTTCTAAGAGTACCATTATTATTGGCTACATCCTTGAATGACAATCCCATTGACTTATTCTCAGTGGGCCTATCGAGTTGCAACCTTTTCTCCAACTTGTCCAACTTGTAAACCTCAACCTCATCTACTTAATACAAAGTGTAACCCCACAATACCAAACTTCTCTATCTGATTGATAGAACACACAACACACTTTCCTATCAAAGATATTCAATGAACACATTGCATTGTGAGAGATCCACATAAACCAAATCAATAAATGGACCTCTGGATTGTTTAAAGATTGCATGTAAGCTTGATCCTTTGCTGCCTATTGTTGTAAAATATCTTCTACTTCCACATGCATCTTACCCTCACTTAATTTTTTCTAACTATCTTCTTTGATACACCATTGATATAATTTTGGACCTTGAAAGTTGTCAATGTCAAAGGTACCATTTGAATAATCAATGGGATATATTCTTACATGCCACATCCACAATAAAACATTACCCAAGGGATGTTACATCAATCCCCCAACACCAATTTAATTTTAATTCAATCAATGAAATAAAAAACCAATAGTTGTTAACTGTTAGCTCCATAGATGACATTATTGGTGTTGTCACTAACATTTCCCTTACCTCACCTATACATATGAGATATGGATTAGAAAATATCAAAACATCTATCCATTTAAAGGACATGTTAGTGTATAACATGAATGTGGCATTGTGGGGAGGAAATTACCATGTGGAAGGTAAACAACTTACCAATCTGTGTCATGTAGAACCCCCCCTACCCTTGTAATCGAGGGGGGTTGTGTAGTAGAGCTCACGACAAGACTATTGGGAATATCTCAAAAACCAAGCTTCTTATAAACCCATATATAGAGGAAACATTAACTAAAGAAGATGGTTTGAGAAGGACTTCCATACTCCCTTCCCATCCTTAACTAGAACATATATTGTTGTTGCCAACCAAATAAACAAAATAACAATTTATGAGGTGGCCAACATGGGGCCTCCAAGAAAGCAAAGTGGATTTTAGTTAAGACCGTTTTAACAAACATTCACATGGATGTCATATATTACCTTATATGCCCTTTAATGGTTGATGATAGACAATACATAAAAAAAGGTGGTGCATAATACAAACAACATTTGATATTCCACAAATGTAATACTAACTTCTTAGAATGCAATATAGATACTAGCTTACAATAGCATTGTAGGACCACACTAAAGAACTAAACTCTGTGATTTCTTTTGAATATGCCACGATGAAATTGTTGAGAATCAAAGCAAAATACTTACACTTGATGTCCACTGAACCAAACACCAGAAAATAAATAAAAAAATTATTCACAAAATTGAATGCACTCAATTCCTATACACACTTTGTCAAAAATAGAAACATTGAAGATGATGACGATGATAGTTAACATCCACTAAAACCAAAATTAGTGTATCATGCATTATACAAAGTGATTGTATACCATCATCATGAAGTTAGACTCAACTAAAATTTGAATAAAAAACAAGCCAAAAAAAAATAAAAATCATCAAACATAGAACAATATATTAATTTTTTATTCCGACTATTTTTGTTACCATTGCATCGCGATGCTTTTGCAGGCAAAAAAAAATCATTTTGAAAACATATACTCATTCATCTCATATATGTGTGCCATAATTCCTCTTTGCCTCTTTAGTTGTATAAATTTATATTCATCTCAATGTCATAATTCCCCTCTTGTTTCTCTTTAATAGCTTCTTTTGGGCTAAAAGAATGTCGTGAATGTATTACTTCTTGATTGCAATGCTTTTATGCTGTTATGTAATATTCATAAGTTCAATTATGTAAATATTTTAGTATCAATAAGGAGCATGCATCCTTCATATGCACGTTTGTAATGTATAACATTACTTATTACATTTATGGCACATCTATGTTCATGTGCTCCTTAACATATTTGACTACAAATGTTGATTCAATGTATCCATGAGCGTAACCATGCATATCCTCTAGAAAATAAAGATCACATAAATACATGTAGGTGCATTTTTTATTAAATTCATAAAGATGACATTAATAATCAAAGAATAGAGAACAAACACCAACCCATATATCCATTCCTACCCAAATACTTGTACTTATCATGTTGTTGTTGAACCATACCAAAAACTTCTAATTTTTGATGTATTTAATGAACCTAGCACTTCACATATTCATATAAATAATCTTTTTGTTTGAAAACACTACTTTATTTCTCAATCAAACTCTCATCCTCCAAACCACAATATCCTCCATAATTCCCATGCAATGCACTATGAAGAATGTAACATTAGCATCACCTAGGTGCATCTTCGATTTTGTGCAAGGCTAGATCGACTTCCATTTATGTATGTCTACCCAATTTGCAAGGAATCATATCCAAAAATTCAAATGCACATTTTACATAAAATTCATACCCATTGTAGATGCATTAAAGAGAAAAATGGTTATCACCTTTCCATATGGAACAACATGGACCCTGATGAACAACCAATTTCCCTCACATTCCTTACATGGGTTGAAGAAATGCTCATAACACGAGTAAACCCAATATTGTAGGTAATCCACAGGTGTGGGGGGTTTTTGTGAAATGATGTAGAATAACTCATCCTTAACTAATTGTAAAGCTAATACTAGACAAATGAAGGAAAGTGGACAAACATACAAACAATTACTTCAACATGCAAACATATAAAAACAATGAAATCATCAAACTACGAATTCAATGGTTAAACATTGTTCAAATAACGTATTTTGGTGGGGAAAATCAATGCTTGATTATACTCCAATGGAAGGCAATATAAATAATGTAATGTATCATTTGAGGAGAAATGTCTTAGCAAGTGGGCTCCAAAGCTCTTTGTGGGAGGGTCCTATGACCTCCTTGTACACTTAATATCAATCTTCGATGTATGTGGGTAGCATGTCCCTTTGTGAATGGCCACTTTGAAGGGAAAACAAACAACGAGAGGGAAAATAAACTAGAAATGGGGGACTAATGATGATAGATTCTTAAATATCTAATCTTATTTCTTCAACATAACTTTGATATGAATTCCTCCTTATCGATGCATCCTCATGGCTCCCTTTTATAGGCAGAAATGGAACCCACCTTGAACCGAATTCCATGTGAATGCTCCTCATTTAGTCATGGGATCCCATGTGCTTTATGAGACCTCGAGCAAGAGAAAATGACTGAGTATTCATGATATGAGAGGTCCAACTTGGTTTATATGCATCCCCCATGCTAGATGAATAGGTATTTGGGAATTTATGAGCTGTAGAGTAGATGGATTTTAGATTTATAGGGGTCACGTGATTATCAAAGAGTTCTTAGTATGATAAACACTAGTAATAAGTGATATGTCACATGACCCTAGAAATGATTAATTGAAGGTTTGAATTTATTTAGTGGGGTGAAAATAATGGTGAAATAAAATTATAGTCTACATTATGAGAGTTATACATAAATTGGCAATGTTTCTAGGTACAACCACTCAAATGTTGTGATAAGAGAACTTCCCCCTCATGTGTGAAGTTAGGAGTATCTCATATGAAATAAATCACGTGTTTCTTACCCGAGAGAGAGAGAGAGAGAGAGAGAGAGAGAGCGAGAGAGCACCTATAAACCAAACAAGAGTTAGGTAGTATACATACATTCAATCTCTTTACAAACAAGCTGGGAATTCCCATACTTATAACACTATCAAGTAAGATACAATATGAGATCATGGAAATATAGTACATTTTAAAAATGAATGTTGCTTTTTGAACATGTGTGAGGGAACAATGGTGCCCAAGGTGGCAAATAACTGTAGCAAAAGGATGTCCACTAGGGTGTGGGGCCAGAACATGTAGGGGGCCACATGAAGGGTGGCTCCAAACATTGTTGAAAAGGGAAATACGTGTTTGAGGGTTTTCGACTAGCTTTGGAACACTGCAACCATCAATGTGTATAAATCTCCAAGATGTGATAACAATTTAAAGTCGAGTATGTGAGAATTGATTAGGTGAGAGAGCAATAATGAAACTCCTTTTTTGATTTGAGGCCTTTTATCCCCAAATCCTAGGGATAAATAAGGAGAATATGTCTTGAGGCCCTCAGGTTGCATACATGGAGTACCGAGAAATAGCCTCACCAACAATGTCCACTTGCACAGACAAAGACCCACCTCACCACCACAACTCCAGGTTCATCACGATGGTATCCACCACATCAGTTGGCTTCCAGAAGACATTGGGTCTTGCTCCATGAGGTACAAGCCAAGTATTATGGTGATTTCCATTTCAATATTTGAGGCATTTGATTTTTTTGCATCTATTACTGCTTTTGACTACGTAACATTTGCTTGGACATTATGCTCTTTGCCCTGTTTTACTTTGGTGGTTGACATTGCACCCTAGCAAGTGGGTCACCCTCAGGGATAGGTTTGCTACTGGGAGGTCCTCTTGATGAGTCATCATGCCATTCTTGACCATACTTGTCACTTTCCACACTTTATCCCCTCATATGCATACCTTTTGGGATTTTCGAGTATGCTGACCCAAGAAGGGGTTGTCCCTCATTTCACGGGAAGAAGGGGATCAAGGCTCAGAGGCTTGTATACGGAAAAAGATAAAATCCAATCATTAAACTTCTATATGATCTCACAAGAATATCGAGGACAATGAAATGTCTCTCATAAGAAACTAATGGGACCCGTGAAAATTAACTAATACAAAATGCCAACTAAGGTGGAGCATGTGTGGGCACTATTTTTAATGATTAGGTAGAAGCCCCACACATGTTTTCAACTTGGGGAAGCATAATGTGACCAGGGTAGTGATCCGTAAACGGGTTGAGTACTACTCTCCCAAATGTTTACAATGTGAGGATCTTAAAATTGACTATGGCTTATACAAGTTTTATTGAGCACATTAGTTCATTCATCATAAAACATTACACGCATAAACATAATACAAATGAACATTAAGGAGTAAAACACATGAAGGCAAATAAGAGAGAGACAACCAATGTTGATAACGGACCTGCTCCAACTGGAATGCAAATCTTCTATATTCCTTCTTCAAAGTGAGCTCTCAAAGCTTTCTTACATTCAAGGACTATGGCTCTTCATTAGCTCAACACTATGGCTTTCAATACCTAAGCACTCTCTCCTTTCCTCTCCTCCTCCTCCAACATGGCTCACATAAGGAATATATATAGTTTT
>SNQJ01S0030992.1:171317-191640 GCA_010110895.2 Picea sitchensis | reverse complement strand
ACTTTACCCCGTTTGCATGCATATTGTCCATTTGAATTTTGGTGTGCTCTTTGATTACTAGTTGGCCTTAAGATTTTATATCAAGTCCTCTTTATCATGGATAGTGGAGTTCCTTTGACTCCTTCGTTCACCACTACCTACCCCATGATGCCTACTCCTTTCATGGAGACGAGTCCTTCCATTTTTCATGATGGTATGTAGAAATATGGTACTCAGTTCACGCCTTGGGCCTCTAGTCATTATCCCATTGATATGCCTTTACCTTTGCAATCCTCTCCCTATGTTACACATCAAAAATACTCTCTTTGATAGTGTCGCAAGTGTCATCATTACAAGTGTCGCAAGTGTCACATTTTGCTCACAAGTGTCACAAGTGTCAGGGAAGCATATTGCCATGATGCATATGTCGTGCCTATAACGACATGAGAAAGACACTTGAAACACCTCAAAAATTTGATTTGGAAGAGGATAAATGAGCCAGCAGGCTCATGAACCTTTTTTCATCTGAAAACACTCAAAAAACTAAGCTTTTGAAGGAGAGCGCTCCCCTATACCTCTTCTGGGAGCGTCGGCGCTCCCCCTTACACTATCTGGGAGCGTTATAAATCTCCTTTGGCCCTTATGGGGGAGAATTGGTGTATTTAGGAGCGTTGGCGCCCCCCTTAAGCCAACTGGGGAGCGTTGTAGTGATCTGATGGCCCTTTTGAGGGAGCGTTACCTATTCTGGGCAGCAGTTAAGTTGTTGAGATGAATGGGGGAAGCATCCTTTCATTCTTGGAGGGCAGTTAGATTTGAATCCTCAATCAAGCCATGATCTTAGGTCAGATCCTCAACTGAAGGAGGCAAATCCTCAACTTCCCCAAGGATATCTCAAGTGGTTAAAGCCTCTCCAAGGCTATATAAGCAAGCTTTCTCATGGTGAAAGAGGACTGAAAAGGGAGAATCACACCAAACTTATGATCTTATAAGTGGTGTTGGAACAGAGATATTTTGGAAGCAAGAGACCTATAATCTCATAGGGAGAAATCAGTGAAGCTATCATCATTCGGATCATGGATATTTTGAGCAAGGGGTAGACAAGGAGGACTTGACGAAACTGCTGCAATTCATCTATGGTTGTAAGCAATGTTTTGTCCTCATTAATATAATTTTCTTGGCCTGTTTATTTCTAATTCGTGTTCAATATCACATGAATTTGTCTCTTTATTAGATATACCTATTTAGGACTAATCTTGATAGAGTAGGAAGTAGTCATACTTTGTTTGTCTACAGGGCTTATCGAGGAGTGAAAGATTGGAGCTCAACTTGGATCGTGCAGGGACAAACACCGGTAAAACGTACTTATTTTCTCCTTTCTCCTCACACACTAGTCCACCTAGATCTAAAAGGAAGTCAGTGACCATGATAAGAACTTTCTGTCTTAGAGTTAAGAGTCTAGCTCTTTGAGGAGATCTACCTGTCTGCAGGGAGATTTTCCTTCAACACCCTAGTCCACTTATATGAATCATAGCATTGGATTCAGGGGCACCATGGCCCCAATGCCTATGTCTTCATTTGATATGATTTGTGTCCCTCAACCTTCTTTTACAACGAGAGGTTGGAACCTCCCCTCTTATGGATCCAGTCCTAGTTATGTTTTTCAGAAGCCAATACTTAAATGGGTGTTTATTATACTTATTACACTCCATCCATGTATCCTTTGTCTGCCATGTCAGTTCCTTCAAACACTTTTTCCATGGCGAGTCCTCATGTATCCTCGGGTGTTTCATATGGGGAGAATTAGTCTTACGGTTCGGGATACCCTCTTTATGGAACCCCTTCAAAAGGGGGTAACATATATCCTCACTCGGATATTCCTTATCATACTTTCATCTCTTCGCAGACTTTTTTGATGATGCCCGTTCAGACTTCTCTGAATCAATTAAACAGAGGATACTACCTTTTCGGATAGGGACATGGGGTAAACCATGACCCTTCTTGGCCTGCAATGTTTCAAAGTCAATATTTCCCTGGACCTTGGCATCAAATGCCACAAATAACCACTAGTACAGTCATTGTTAGTCATACTAGATCTCCATCACCAACCTCTATCGGTCATGTTGGAGATAGGTCAATAACTTCTACAAGTCATGTTGACAACCCGCACCCGACCACTGCTAGTCATGCTGGGTGCACCACTTTAGTCACCACGAGTCTTATCAATGACATGTCTTTGACCTCTGTACATCATGTGGGAGATGATTCTCTCTCCTCTTCATGTCTCATTGAAAGTATGTCACCAGCCTTTGTGATTGACATTGGGGGCATTGTGAAACCGTGACGCCTAAGAGGTAAGCCTAAATTCCTTTTCAGGACTTGTGAAGGAGATCACCTTAATCATCTGTGTCCAACCTATTATCACCACAACAATTTTATATTGAATACAAGTTTCAGATTTAGCAGATAGCTAAAGTAGTGTGGATATGTGGTTAAATTTGGAGAACCGGGTTACATCTGGCGGAGAAAGGGCCAATATAGCGGAGGCACAAAGTTTATGGGGCCCGATGGACCATAGATATTGAAGTGACCCAGATGAATGGTCAAAACACATATCGGGAGATGAAATAGCGCGGAGGATAATTTTTCAAAGGCGTGCCAGAAGGTGGGCCGTGGAAAATACCATGGTTTCACTTCAAGACCACATGGTGCCACCAGATGCATATCAGGGGGAAAAGAGGGTAGACTTGAAACCACCCAAGCTCACCCCAATGTCACATGTTAAAAAATCATTTGATATATGTCGCTTACAAAGATAGCGTGAAGAAAAGGAAGAGTTAACAGCTTATCCAATCACATTAGTACTGTTCGAAAGTATTTTATGCTGCGCAACGCCGGGTAAACGCCACTAAAAGCATGATTCAAAGGCCTATCAGTTTGAAACTGATAGTCGAGTGTGATAGGCCATAGTTCAGACAAGTAATTTCGTCAGTAATATGTGATTATGCACTCGATGACGATCATCCTTCAAAACATAAATAAAAATTAATTTCGCTTTACAAATCAACATTCCATTTTTAAACGGAGTAATTTCAAAACAAGATCAACTTCCTAATTTATGTATGATTAAGGGAGACAAGTCTAATTTTTTCTACAAAATTGGGAAAAAATGGATAAAGTTGATCAAGCGACCTCTAGTGAACTAGGATTTTCAACTATTATGGAAAATTCATCTGTGAATAAGAAAGAGAGTTTGGTCGCATTGCATATTAGCAATGAAATTTATTACAAATCCTGCAATAGAGCCAGAAGTAGATAAAGAATTCAGATTAAATCCCATCATAAACGATTTAATCATCAACGAATACATGGATGGGCTCTACAAGTTTAAAGCAATAAAGAGGTTAGAGCAAGTGACAGAAAACAATGATCAGAGCTGAGGTAGTTGAGAGAGTTGGGGAAACCAACTAGTTTGCTTGAGCACTCTAAAGGAAGAAATTGCCAACTGAATAAGTTCTCGTGCTGAATTGAGCACGCTAAAAAAATTGTAACTATATAGGCATGCTCAACTAAAAACTTCGCTGATATGTTAGTCTTGTTTATAATGTTCCCTGTAATGTAGGAGGGCGGTTGTTATACATTACTCCTTGTTTGTAACCAATGTCTATCTTTAAAAATGTGGGGAAGTTGAGTTGTTTTGAATCCCGCATGTAAATTTCCTATATATACCATTCCAAGGATAAATAAAATATGAAGGGGAGGGCAAATTACCTTGTAGCAGAAGACTTGTAAAATCATGGAGCTAAATGAATATATACGCAACCAATTTGAACTCAAGTTATGAAAAGATCTCTAATTACCGGTATGAGTTTTGTCTTCTTTCATAGTATGTATTTCTTGTGTCTTTGAAATCCCATTTACAATTTCTTTAAATTGGTGATTTAAAAGTCTGGAATTTGTTCGATGATGCTCTAGACTTAGCAATTCAAATTCATGTGATTCTCTTCTCAACTAATCTATTCATTTTAATATGCTCAGATGCGGTTATATGTTTTCCTTTTCCTCTTTCTCCATGTAAATTTCAATTTAAAACTCAAATTCATTGCCTCATTTAGCTGCTTTTCCTCTAGATAGTTCTAATGAATTTTCACTGCTCTGTTCATTTTTTACTCCATGGCCCCAAATGTCACCCCCATTTCTACAACGACTTTACAATACCCCCCCAAATACACCAAATATAGCCACTGGGATTTCCAAAGAAGCATCAAGTGACATGAGAGATCCATCTCTAAGTTTAGCAAGCTAGTGCCTCAACTTCCTCGGTTGGTTGAAACAAGCATCTCTGGGCCGCTTGTCCAACAACCAAATAGATTTGCTGTGGTGCTAACATTTTAAGGCCATTGTTCGGGGACGAAATTGCAAGACTTTCCTTGGGAAATAATGACATGGTTGAGTTCTAAGGTCCGAGAGAAACAAACACTTAGGCAATATATTGGTTGTATTTCTACTCTAGTGACTCCACACATCAAAAAATCGGTTTGAAGGTGATTCCATTGGTGGAAGAATCCCAAAATTTAAATTTTCATTGGCTTAATTCCACCTGCTTCAAATGAAATTCAGAGACTCCACCGGAAGATGAGATCCCTTGATAGAGGTATGAAAAATATGTTGATTAAGGTTGGTTGTCATTGATAACCCTGAAGAAAGCCCCAGAAAGCACAAAGGTTTGGGTAATGGACCCCAAGATTGTTTGATGCCGTACGATGACTCATTATTGTCTTGTCATGGTTGATAAGAAGTAAATATAGATGAACTCCAAAGTGGTCCCCTCTATGGTGAAATCCTCACGGGAAGACGCTTTGCATAGTGAGAGAACCCCATGCTTAATTGTGTGGGAATAATGATGAAGGACATTGAATTTGTCATTGAAACTATCCTATATGCATAGTTCTTGTCATGCCATTTCGTGGTATGTGGAATGCCACATAACTCCTCACGTTATTAGAGAGTTATGCCATGCGAAGTTGGAGAACCCCTCATAAGTCTTAAATAAACCCCCAAGGGTCAAAGGCTTTTGCAAAATAAATTATTTTAAATGAAGAAGCCCCAAAATAAGGAAAGTGTAAAGCTACATGAAGATATAAATAAGAGGCAAAGCTCACCATTAAATACACACTTGTACATATTGTGTATCTATTTTTCTTGTGTAAAGATTTTGTAAATACTTGTGGATACATCCTGGGCGTGGTGAACGCCCGAGGTAGCTTGAAGGGTTGACAGAGAAATTATCGTATTCACGTAAAACCCTATTTTCTAAGGCGCACGCGCACTATCTTTACAGTGTACAATATGCTGTCTCAGGTATATGCATACGCATCGTGCTGATCGCGGTACGTGGTGAGTACATGGTAAAGCCATGTAAACTTGAAAAGATGAATATGCAAAGGTTCTAGATTCAATATCAAGCTCCCGTGAAGGTCTAAAGTGCTCGTGATACATTACATCCATCCATTGGTTCAAAAGGTATGTCTTATTTCTATGAATAGTTGGATTTTGATGTATGCATGAGGAATGGAAATGGAGATTTGAATATTCCTCCCCAGAGAGACTAGTGGCTACATGGGATTCTCTGCATAAGTCAGACCACCGGAATACAGTTGGATGGTGCATATTCATCATTGATACTTCGGTTGAGGCACATCTTGTATTTCTTGGCATATGGCTAAGGGTTTTTATGGTACATGGTTGAGAGCTTGTATTTGTGTAGTGGCGATGTATTGAGAGGTTGAATACCGTGAAAGGGTTTGATGACTAAAATCATGTGAGAGATATTATAATTGTTCATGATTAATACACCTATATGGCACATGACTAGAGAGAGACACATTTGCCTTGAGTAAAGGCTATGTATGAGGATGCATGCACATACATGTAGCTATGCTTGATGACAAAGTTACGTATATATGTGAAAGAAGCCACAGAGGTTCGTGGCTAAGAGAAAGGAACCCCGATTTTAGAAGAACACATAACAGAGCAGGGTGCGAATATGTGGGTCGCGATAACAGACAGTGAGATGACATTACTTGGCCAAAAGACTACACGTCACGACTGCTGTGTTTTTGTAGATACATGTTCATTTCAAAAACAAATTGGATTAAAAAGAGTTGTACAAAAGTTGGATACAAAAGTCGCTGGTACGTTGATACAGCTTGTACAAAAATTATATCTCATGCTGAAAGCAGTGACAATGGTTCCATCATTCTACTTTATACTTCAAGGCAGTTTTGATGGGGCAAGGACAGTGGTTAGAAGCACCTTCGTTCGTATCCGTGAGAACATAGGGGGTTGTAGCCTCCTTCTCTAGCTGTGTTTGAGAATTGGGGAGTTGGAGCTTCCCTCGTGCTGTAGCCCCGAGAAACTAGGGGTCTAGAGCCCCCCTTCCAAGCTGTACTGGAAACAAAGAAGTTGGTGCTTCCAATGAATGTAATTTCTCAAGACATGCAAGAAAAAACATTATGTGGTTTTCTCCCCGATTTGGGTTTCCACGTGAAAACATTGGTGTACTCATGTATGTGTATGTTTGTTCATTTCTTATTGCTCATTATAAAGGAATTTGGTGCTTCCAATTAATGTAATTCTTCGTGATATATAAGAAAAAGCATTCTCAGGTTTTCTCCTGATTTGGTTTCCACGAAAACATTGGTGTAATCTGTGTATGTGTGTGATTGTTCATTTCTTATTGCTCATTATTAGATAATAATTATACATTGATATAAAACTTGGATTATTTGGATAAAAAGGATTATAATTACGCTATTACTGATTCACCCCCCTCTCAGTAATCCAACAATTGGTATCAGAGCAGGTTCCTTTAGAAATCAATTTAAGCACTGAAAGGTAGATCATGGAGAGTACCAACTTGTATAAAAATGGAATACCACAATTTGATGGACAGAAGTATGGTTTTTGGAGCATAAGGATGAATACATATATACATGCACAAGGATTCCAAGTTTGGCAATCAATTATAGATGGATACACAACACCAATAGTTCCACTAACAAATGACAAAGCAGTGAAAATCGGTGAGAATAATTCCAAAGCCAAAAATGCACTTTTGAATGGTCTCAGTGATATGGTATTCACCAAAGTTTCACATTGTAAATCTACTAAAGATATTTGGGACAAGCTTCGAAATATTTATGAAGGAGATACAAAAGTCAAAGCAACAAAGCTTCAAACTTACAGAGGTCATTTTGAACAACTAAAAATGAAGGAAGATAAGAATATTGCAGCCTACTTCTTACGAGTCGATGAAATAGTGAATGCAATCATAGGATTGGGAGAAGAAATCGAAGAATTTGTAATTGTTCAAAAGGTAATAAGATCTCTTCCTATGAGATTTAACCCTAAGATATCAGTACTAGAATAAAGATCGAATCTAAACTCAATAAGCATGGATGAACTGCATAGAATCTTCACAGCATATGAAATGAGAACTAAACAGGAAAATCCAGATGTAAAAGAAGCAACCTTCAAATCATCCAAACGATCAAAGAAAAATAAAAATAAACAAGAAGAATATAACAACAACAATGACGTCTCAGAAGATGATGAAGAAGTGGCCAACTTCGTCAAAACACTGAACAAGGGAACCAACAGTAGGTATAGAAGTAAGCTTCCTTTAATTTGTTTTAATTGGTATGGTATTGGTCATTTTTCTAACAAATGTCCTCATAATAAAAAGAGAAATGATGAAGGTTACTCAAAAGGAAAACATGCATATAAAGGCAGAAGAACTACAAAGAAAGTTTTCAAGAAAATCTTATGCACCAAAGAAGATATCTCATCATCAGATGAAGATGAAGTCAGTGATAGTGAGACAGGAAGAGTTCTATTCATGGTAGTAAAATACTCTGACAAAGAAGACTCTGAAGAATAATATGAAGAAGTTGAAGAATAAATTGAAGAGGCAGAAATTGACTATCGAGAAGAATTAATGTGTGCCATAGAAGTTATCAGAAGAGAAAAGAAAAACAAGAAACTACAAGAAGAACTAGACAAGAAAAAGGACACTCGAGAACTAGAACAAATGATCACAAAATTGAAGGTTCAAATAGAAGAAAATAAAATAATTGAAGAAGCACTCAAAGAACAACTAGAAGAAAAGGATAGGATCATTGGAAACTTGGAAGAAGAGATTGTCACATTAAGAAAGGATATCCAAAAGAAAAATATGCAGAATAGCTCAAAAGTTTTGGATGACATTAACAACAGTCAAAAATCTCATTTTGACAAGACCGGACTTGGATACACTCAGAAAGAAAATGGATCAAGCTCCAAAACAACAGAGAAAGAAACATATCCAAAAAGCTATGCAGAAACAATCAAAGGGGATAGAAGGATACACAAGGAATATTACATGGATACTCCTCCACTAAGAAGAGTCAGATTTCAGAATCAACAATCAATTTATAGGCTTCAAGAAGAAGAAGGATTCATAAAAGCACCTCCCTTCAGAATATCCTCAACTCCCAGGTATCAAGCTATACTTTTTGTTTTATGCTATGCATGTAATAATTTTGGACATAAAGTTGTAAATTGCAGAGCTAACAACAAGAACAATAACAACTTTGAGAGTCATACACAAAGGGGTTATTCAAGAAGACCTAGTGAAACACAGAGAAGAAGTTACAACAGGTTTGAATCTTTGAGCCCTGAAGTGGAATGTTACAAATGTAAAAAATTTGGACACATGGAAAAATATTGCAGAATGACGGTCCCTCCTAAAGAACCTCAACAGAATAACAACAGTCACAGACAGGAACCTCAGAAAATGACATGGATAAGAAAGCAAGATCAGTATAACAATGAAGAATGCACAATCGCTCTACAAGATAAACAGAAAAAATGAGGTTGGTATGTTGACAGTGGGTGTTCAAAACACATGACAGGTGATAGAGACAAGTTTCTTACATTACAAAATGAAAGAGATGGATCAGTCTCCTTCGGAAAATATGATTCAACCAAAATCATTGGAAAAGGCACAGTCCGAATTAGGAACAAGAATGAAAAGGCAAAAAATGTTCTACTAGTAGAAGATATGAAACATAATCTTCTAAGTGTGAGTCAAATGTGTGACCAAGGTCATAAAGTTACTTTCGGTTCACAAAAGTGTGAGATAAGAAGAGAAGGTTCAGGGAAATTGATTGTTATAGCTGAAGGAACTTAAAGAAACATATATGTGTTAAGTGAAATTGGAAATGAAAAGTGTTTTCTAAGAAAGGAAGATGAAAGTTGGCTATGGCACAAAAGAACGGGTCACATGCATTTTGATAACCTTGTCAAAATCAACAAAAGAGAAGCAGTTAGAGAAATGTCCCAGATCATGAAACCAACCAACACTTTATGCAAGCATTGTCAACAAGGAAAGCAAACAAAGACTAAGTTCAAATCAAAGGAATATTCAACGACAAGACCACTAGAAATTGTGCATACTGATCTAGTTGGACCAACTACAACAAAGGGCTTAAAAGGTGAGAGATACTTTATGTTATTAGTTGATGATTATACAAGAATTACTGCAGTTTTCTTTCTCAAGAATAAGTCAGAAGCTTTTGAAAACTTCAATATCTACAAGGAAATGGTTGAAAATGAGATGGATTCAAGAATCAAATGTTTGAGATCTGATAATGGAGGAGAATTCACTTCAAAGGAATTTATGGACTACTGCAGCAATCATGGAATAAAAAGACAATTCTCCGTTGCTAGGACACCTCAACAGAATGGAGTTGTTGAAAGAAAGAACATGATAGTACAAGAAATGGCTCAAACAATGCTAATGGATTCAAAATTGAGAGATATTTTTTGGACACATGCAGTGCATACAACGGTTCACATTCAAAACAGAGTAATGATCAGAAACAAAACCAACAAAAATCCTTATGAGCTATGGAAAGGAAGACCAACAAATGTGAAGCACTTAAGAGTTTTTGGAAGCAAATTCTATATCAAAATAGGTGATGGAATAATGGGAAAGTTTGACTCTCGGGTGGAAAAATGAGTACTTGTTGGTTACTCAAGTACAAGGAAAGAATACAAGTGTTACAATCTAGGATTGAACAAAGTTGTGGAAAGCATCAACGTGGAAATTGATGAAACAAGCAGACCAGAATCAAAGGAAGAAGAAAATGAATCAATGAAACAACCCTTAGAAGAAGCAGAAGATGAAAAATAAGTAGAAGAGGAAGATGAAGAGAATCCAAAAGAAGCGGAAGAGCAAGTTCAACAAGTGCCTCCAAAGACACCCAGTAAATGAGTACAGAAGAATCACCCTTCAAAATAGATTATCGGAAACAAAGATGCAGGAGTTGAGACTACAAGAAAAATCCGTTCACCAGAACAAACACACCTAGAAATCTCATCTGCAATTGAACCAAATTGTTTTGAAGAAGCCAACAAGGATGAATTTTGGAAAAAGGCCATGGATGAAGAATTCAATCAAATAGAGAAAAATTACACTTGGGAACTGGTTCCAAGACCAAAGAATAAAAATGTGATCGACACAAAGCGGGTCTTCAGGAATAAATTGAATGACGATGGATAGGTTACAAGGAACAAAGCTAGATTGGTATGTAAAGGATATGCGCAGGTTGAAGGAATCAACTTTGAAGAGACTTTTACCCCAGTTGCCAGAATGGAAGCAATCTGATTGCTTTTAGCTTATGCATGCTCCAAAAATATTAAAATGTATCAGATGGACTGATGAGTGTTCTATATGAACTAAAAACACACTAAAAACCCTCAATTAAATTGTCAAATTGGGGTAAGTAAACTTAGAGTTGTAGCAAAATATATGCCAAAGGTAGAAGGATTGGTAGTAGTATAGTCTAACTAAGGAAGTGGCTATCTAAGGGATAATCTACTCAAGCAAACCTATCTAATGAGAAAACCCTACTAAGCAACATGAAACTATGTAACCTAAGTACTTTTGGGCCAAGGATCGATGGATAGTTTTAAGAAAGCAAGTAAAAACCCTATATAAAGCAAACTAGTTCATAACAATAAGCAAAAGTAACTATTAAGCATAACAATAAGCAAATAACAAAATCAAACAACTTTAACTTGCCAACCTAAATTCAATGAGCAACTACCCTATGAAAGCAAATAAATAAACAAACCAACAACTATTCTATTAAAGAAAGCAAGCAAAAACAACTAGATAACCTATTAAAGCAAGTAAACAAAACAACTAACTAACCTATTAAAGCAAGTAAAACAAGTACGCAAAACAACTAAATAACCTATTAAAGCAAGTAAACAACTAACTACTCTAAGATAGCTTCTACTGCAAGTAATCAAATTAAAATTTCTCATTGAACAACTATCTAGCCTAAGAGGCAAGTGTACTATATTCTTAATTCAAATTTCAAAACTATTTCTAAATCATAAAAGGAAATCTATTTAACTAAAAGAAGAAGGAACTAACAACTAACTTTTGATCTATGATAAACAAACTGCTCTTTAATCTACCAAAGCAAAAAACTATCTATCCTACAACAGCAATAAAACTATGTTCTAAGCTATGAAAGCAAGAAACTATATCTTCTGATCTATGAAAGTAGGAAACTATATCTTTTAACCTATGAAAGCAAGAAAACTATCCTTTAACCTATGAAAACAAGAAAACTATCTTTTAACCTATGAAAACTCAAATATAATGTTGGTGGTTGTGTGAATGTCTTTGGTGTCTTATGATATCTCGATGTCACTTGAAAACAAAAGACAATTCAAGTGGTATAAGCTCAATACTGATCTCAATAGTAAAGTGAAAGGTATGGATTAAACAATCCAATAAGAATTTAGCCATGACATAAACAATCGTCAATTACCCTGCATATTCATTTATTAACCATCAACAATATAACGAGATCATAATTGTACTTCTACACTATGTAAGAAAAATTCATACTTAAACTCAAGCATTAACTAAGAATTGTAATTGCAATTTAATTCTAGGAAAAAAATTACATAAAGTGAAACTATACTACATCTATCTTAACAATTCAAAATACGATAAGGAAAATGCTTGAAAACATAATTAAAACATGACATATAAAAAGTAAACTAATGCATGTATTGACTAACAACTAGTTAAGAACATTCTACAATTAAAAAGACTGAAATTAACCCTATCCATCCAGCGAAACCTTGTTTAAAAGAAGCATAAAATACAACTCTATTCCACTCTGTTTTAATTCTCATTTTAAATCAAATTTCAAAAGCATGAATGAAACACAATCTAACATCAAATGACACATGGGGTTAGTAGATGAATTTGCAAATTAGTCTCTATCTATCAAATCAATGCATATTAACACACGTCTTTATACTAACCTGCAAAAGAGAGTTAAGGCAATTAAACTACAACAACAAGTTAATTAACAAACTAATAATGCATGTACAGAAAATAAAGAGAGACAACTAAACTATAAAATGCATAAATAAACTAAAGAACAATTACCAGACTGTTGGTGGGCCCCCCAGCAAGTCGTGGTCACTTCTCAAATGCACACCATGAGCTCAACAAAATGATTTCACCATTAAAACTTGAAAAATGCAGTCTTATACAATTATGGCAATTGAAAAATGCAAAAACAGAGGAAATTTTTTTTATCTCTATCCTCTACTTTGTCTACTACTCCTCAGCTATTGTATGACCACCATGGTGGTATTTATAAGATTTACATACCAAGTGGTCGACCACAGGAGGGTCAAACCACTTCTAAAAATGACAAATTACATTAATGGTGCCCTAACTGCCGAAATAGAGCGAGTCAATAATCACCCTGCTCAACAACCTAAACTGAGTTGTCAAGAGTTCAGTAGCTTGAGGGGATAATCACGAGAAAAACCCATGTTTCTGATTCACCCACCACTAGCCACCAATACCATAACCACCAAATCGCCCATCGTTTTTGTGCAAGACGCAGTGTTGGACAGAGTGTCGGACTGGGTACCAGATGCAGAATTGAAAACCATGAACGTCTCTTAACTCATTCAGAATTTCAGGAAATGGCCCACAAGGGACCTAATTGGGCATATTACGCACAAAACCCATGTGGCGGATTTTTCATATTCCACTTCATGATTCCACATTTTAAGATTTAAGTTAGCTTCCTGTAATAGTGTTGAATGGAGTACTAGAAGCAAAAACATGATGCGATTTTTCCCTGTAACACCAAAAAACGTGAATTAGATCCTTGGAAACATAAAAACGTGATGAATTATACTCAATATCAACATTAAACATGAATCATACATACCTGGTGTAGATCATACCGTTTTGGCACAAAATTCTTCAAAAAGCTTCTCCAAAACATGAAAAACACATATATACATTCAGAAAAAGTGTCTAATAACTGTCATAAAATTGATCATATCTTGGGCCCAACATTAGCCCCACACCTAAGATTTTGCAGGT
This sequence comes from Picea sitchensis, assembly GCA_010110895.2. Lineage (NCBI taxonomy): Eukaryota > Viridiplantae > Streptophyta > Pinopsida > Pinales > Pinaceae > Picea > Picea sitchensis. The sequence continues at coordinate 178,181 of SNQJ01S0030992.1, read as the reverse complement.
CCCACTGCAAACAAAAATAAATTGCCCTTCATGACTCAACTTGCGAAGGAGGGGGTGGATTAGCTTTAGAAGCTTCTCCCTCTTGCCTGGGAGATTTTGACTTAGGATTTTTGTGGTGTTTCAATTGCATCCAGAGACTATTATTGGTGGTATTAATATCATCAACCTAGCGCTTTAGATAATTCATCTTGGCTTGTAGGACAACGTTATCATGGCGTAAATGATGACTTTGTGTTTCATGCTATCTAAGTTTGAACTGGAGGATTTGGAGTTTTTGGAGGTTGTTGATGACATGTGATGAAGCCTTGAAATGTATACTATACCCTTGATCCTTTAAACCATGAAAAAACAACAATTTTACCACTGAAAAATTAGTTCCAAAAGTGACTTCCCATAAGCGCAACAATTATGGCCTGGCGAACTTGTGAAAAATAGGTATCAAAGTGACACCTGTAACTACAAGACAGTAAAACCTGAGAGAGGTTTTGTTTTTGAATATGTAATTGACAAAAACCTCTCTTTTTTTTCAAAAATTCACTTTCCATTGTTAGGAAAACACGCCAAGAAAAGATGCCTAAAACAGGAAAAAAAGAGTGTTTTATTTCCTGAAAAACTGGGCCTCTAATATAATTGAATATATCAAAAACCATAACGTATATTTAGAAACTGAGAGAGGTTATTTTTTTTTAATATGTCCTTGATAAAAACCTATCTTTTTTTTGAAAACTTCACTTCCAGTTGTTAGGAAGACACGAAAATAAAATATGACTAAAACAGGAAAAACATAACGTTTTATTTTTTGAAAACATAGGCCTCTAAGATGATAGAATATATCCCAAACCATAAAGTATATTAAAAAAATGAGAGAAGTTATTGTGTTTTGGTATTTTATGAACACAAAACTCCTACCGGTTTCAAAATTACTTTCCCATTGGTTCAGAATCCCACCTTGAAGTTGGTTACTCAAAACTTGCAGAAGCGCACCGTGCTCTTTGATAGGTATTTTGGAGGCCTTCCTAGAAGATTTTTGGGCTGAAAGAGGTATGGGTGGAAATTTTATGATGTCTTATACATAATGGAACCATCAGGTACTGCAAATGCCTTCTCCAACCCTCTGAAAAACTGACTTGAAGTCAAACTGTCCAAATGTGTAGAAGCCCTCCTATAGCGACTGTATTTGGGGAATTTCTCTCAAAAAATAAAACCTGTGCATAAAATGAAGGAGGTTTTTGTTTCTTGGTCTATTATTAACAAAAACCTCTTTCACTTTTGTCAAATTCATCCTTCTTAATTCAAAAACCAATTTTGAAGTAGAACTTTGACCAAGACAATCATTTGAAAATTTATGACAAGGAATGATGATATGACCATGATGAAGATTTATGACCTTGGATGAGTGGAGGGAGTAGCATTGACACCTAGACACACCAATGAAAATTTTACAACCAATATATGTCAAATTGTATTTGAGAATTTTATTTTGAAAATATAACAATTTGACCTAATAACCCTATCAATCACATGAAAGAGTAAATTTCATCACTGGTGACTGACAAAAGTGACAGATACTAACAAAAGGCTTGGTTTGCACTGGTAGGCATGGTTAATAGGATAATTTTTATCTCCTTTCATCGATCTGTAACAATTCAAACAATTGTTCCTCTTTTCATAAGCTTGTAATACATATGGCAATAAGTATTTAGAAATTGTTATTGCTCTGTATTTGTCACAAAGAGTAGTTAAGTATAAAAAATGCACAGCAAGATTATAACACACATAATGATTTCAACAGTATATAATTTAGCATACCAATACAAAAAACTGTTGATATAATATCCCAAGACATTGTATAAAGACAGTATGACAAAATTTTGACAGAAATCCTACTTCCTCTTCTCATGGGTTTTGTTATACAAATGGGCGGTGCTTAGCATTTTTTTTTAGCTTAGGAAACTCCTCCCAGACCAAAGATATGGCATGTCCTCGTGCCATGAATTAGCAATAGGCTTCTTGGTCTTCTTGCCCGATGACGCTGCAGGGGTATCAACAAGTTTCTTGGACTTTTGGTCCGGTAAAGGAATAGCTTGAGCATGAGGGTTTGGGTGGAGTAATAGTCCCTAGATCAAGTGTCTTCTTACTATTTAGGATTGTAATATGAGGGTTTGCAAATTGGTAAATGAACTCATCCCACGTTTTCTCCAACTCAACTAAGATAAGTAGTTTGATAAGGCCGTGGTGAAATAGGATGTTATGGGGTTTGGTTGCATTCTTCCTCACTTGGGAAGACATCCTCTCAAGACTCTTTAAGAAGTAAAATGGGAAATTCAATGGTTTATTGAACTGAACTGAATATCTACCTTCACATGTAATCAATCTGGTGATGACTATGAGAGGGTTGATTAGCTCCTCTTTTATCCACTCCTTGGAGTATCTCTTAGCTCCAGAGATGTTATGAAATTCGATTTTCAAAACCCTGTTATAGCTTGCTCTTGGCAACTAGTGATGTTTAAATCAACGATCTCCAACTCTTGGGATGTTTGTGGCTGAGGATATTGATTCCTCAGAGGCCACGAACACAGTGCATAGGATTTGAGGCAGGCTAAGAGTAATGTAATGTCAAACCTACAATGAACATCTTGTAACAAATTTAAACCAACATAGTAGTCTGTTAAGGACATATACAACAATTTATAACACACAAGAATTTAGCACTTCAAAAATAAAATTACCGCTGATGTAATAACCTGTATCATGAAAACAATACATGAATGTTGACAAAGATTTACTTCTTCTAGGCAATGTTATCATTTGTCAACTCATGAACCCCTCCCCCACACCTAAGTATTATGACACCTCACAATAAAAAATATAGGAAAACAGTCAGTTCTCCCAATAGCCGAAGATTTACAGCTTCTTAAGTGTAGAGACAAATTTCACAGATTGATCTAACGAGACGGTTGAAAGATGGCCCCACCTAGAGGATAAGAGATCCTATATATAGATAAGAAGAGGTAGGTAAGAGAGTTTCAAGATAGTCTCAGAGTTAGTTCCCAATGGAAAGTTTATGGAGTTCATTAACCTTAGCTTAACCATACATATTTCATGTCATCTTTGTCTTGCAAGTAATGACGTACATCAGAACAAGTTTAAATTTATTAGTTATTTTTTTGTCAGATTATCATACTCGCTAGGTAGTGCAACGTCCCCCGGCCACCCACAGGCCAGGGAATGTCACTCCAGAGCAATATCTCATGCTCTGATACCAATTTGTAACATCCCTTGTCCACCCACGGGCCGGGGAATGCCACTCTAGGGAACACTTTCGTTCTCTTACTGCGGAACATACGGTAACATACCCAGTATTCAACTAAGCTATGCCACATAAATTTTCTCTCCAAACTGCATGCAACTTAAACATATACATACAACACTCTTGCGGAAGCTTTACATATAGACATAAACAAACAATTACATTCTGTAATATATGATTTCATATTGAAATAACAGTAACCACATATATGCAGCATATACAGGGAAATACCCATAAACATACAGGCAATTATAATCACATATATGATAAACCGTAACATAAGAACGTAAATAACAATGCAACATATAATTTTATCATACGATTGGTACTTATCTTGGAAAGATTGTCACCAACTGCATACAGACCATCCACGAACCTCCGAGCCTTAGACTACATTGTTCATCACTCTCAACAGTGAGTCACCCCCGAGCTAGGACTGAACTCCACCTAGGTAAAGGGTTCCTAACCAGGCTAAGGCTCATGGAAAACAGGAAATACTCTGTCTCAGGTGCTCACTCAACTAACATCCTACAACCTCTCATTCCCCACATGCATGTCCCACCCAAGGAAGTGTTCCCCTTCTCTGCTCAACAGTCCCTCGGCTGCCCCACTTCCCTTCCAGGGATTCAACAACAGGCTGGACCAAAAGTCTCAGAGCATTGTAGCTGCAGTTTTAGCACCTTCGAGAATCAATCCCCCAAAATTCTCTCGCTCGGAGATTTTCTCACGAGCCTAAAAACCCGCTTCTTCAATCCCACTCCAAGCTAACCAGGTACACCAACCGGAAAAGGTTATGGAAACAGGCTCATATATGGTGAGATGGATGTCTCAAGGATAATTGACTGTGTCAGTAAAAATGGTCATGAAATCATTGACTGGATAACTGAGTAATGGAAGGAATCACCGTGAAAACTAATCGTGAAAGTGATGGTGAGAATGACGGTCAAGCTGTTGGTAAGGAATCCCCATGAAAAGTGACCAAATGAGCTAAGTCCCCACGATATGAATGCATGTCCCCAACTTGACACTTGTCATATCGGAAGTTACTTTGGTCCACTTGTCCCCAACTTTAGAACTTAGGATAAAATAATTATCTATACTTTATGTTTTAGGAAATATTGGTATAATATTCATTTTTGGCTTAAGCTCTCTAGCTTAGCCATTTCCCTTAACTTTTGGCCCTCCCTTTCCCTAACTGGTGAAGTTTAGTTCCCCATCTCTTTTATCATGGCGAGTCTGCATGCAACGATGTATTTATATTAATCATGAGACATGTACAAAATAGGCGCACTGGCCTTTAACATCTAGGCGCTTCGGCCTAATACCAAAACATAAGCATCCCAGCTTATAATAATTGACTCACCAACCTATAACACATATCATATACATGAGGTTCGCTATCCTCCATACTGCGCGCACTTTAGTTACTGCGTGTGGTATCTGGGAATTCACACACTGCATCATTTTACTGCGCAGTTCATGCGCGCACTATGCCATGGGAGGTGCATTACAAAATGATGTCAAAACAACTCACCAGCTTAAGTACACTTATATTACATTTACAATTGGGTTCAACCAAGGGATATTACAATCCCCTCCCCTTATTTGTGCACTGTCCTCAGTGCATCATACACCCATATACAACAAAGTTTTCAAAAATCTTCAAAAAGATGTGGGTATTCTGTCCGCATTGCATCCTCATGCTCCCAAGTAGCATCCTCAGGACCGTACTAGGTCCATTGGACCTTTACAAGCCCTATGGCTTGGTTCCAGAGATGCTTGACTTTCCGGTCCAAAATGCGTACCAGATGCACTTGAAAAGTGTCTTCTTGCTCCACCTGAATCACATTCCAATCAATAACATGATTAGCATCAGGTATATATTTCTTTAGCAATGATACATGGAAGGCATTATGAACAGACATAGATGCAGACAATGCAATCATATAAGCAACATGACCAATCCTCTCTAGGATTTCAAATGGGCCACAAAATGTGGCTTCCAACTTGGTGCATTTCCCAGCTTCAGGGAACTCCTGTTAGCTTTTACTTTCAGGAAAACATGATCACCCACTTTGAATTCTCTGTGGGTTCTATTCTTATCGACACAACTTTTCTGTCTGTCTTGGGCAGCTTTTAAATTCTGCTTAATTTTTATCATTTGGTCCTCCATATCCTTGAGAAACTCTGGCCCAACTACTGTCCTATCAGCTGGATTGTCCCAACTCACTAGAGTATTCCACTTCCTATCGTAAAGTGCTTCAAATGGGATCATCTTCAATTATGCCTGATACCCATTGTTGTAAGAGAATTCTACCAAGTGTAGGTAGTCTTCCCATTTTGATGGTTTGTCCATCACATACATTCTCAATATATCTTCTATCACTCTGTTCACCCTCTTTGTCTGTCCATCAGACTTAGGATGATAAGTTGTACTAAAGTTCATATTCGTTATGAATCCTTTGAACAATCCTTTCCAAAAATTCGAGGTGAATTTCGGGTCTCTGTCAAACATAATTATTTTAGGAATTCCGTGCAATCATTCCACTTCCTTCATGAAAATATCAGCAAGATCTGTTGCCTTGTGAGTAGTTTTCAGTGGAATAAAATGGGCAGCTTTCGTAAGCTTGTCCACCACCACCATGATTGAATCATGCATCTTGCCTATTCTAGGCAATCTCGTAATAAAATCCATCGTCACCACTTCCCACTTCCATTCAGGAATGGGTAAAGGTTGCAACAACCTTGCTGGGTTCCTATTCTCAGCTTTAACTTTCTGGCATTCCATACATCTAGCGATGTATTCAACGATCTCTCTCTTCATACCTGGCAAAAAGTAATGGATTTTGATCGTTGCCATGGTTTTTTGATATCCAGGGTACCCTGCATAAGGAACATTATGAATTTCATGTAAAATCATACGTTTCAAATCCTGGACATTTGGAACAAAAATTCTATTCTTGTAGAGCAGTATTCCATCTATTCCCAAATTATAATTATCCACCTTTTGTGGCATCTTACCCTACTGTAGCATTGCTACCAATTCTCTGTATTGTAGATCTGCATTTGTAGCCTCCAGAATTTTGCTTTTAATATCAGTCTATACATGCTAATGGTTGTATCATGTAATTCATGCACCATCATGCTGAGTGCATCAACCACTTTATTCTCTTTCCCCTTGATATGCTTTATATCAAAGTCATATTCACTTAGAAATTCTAACCATCTACTTTGCTGGCATTTAGATTTGTCTGATCAAATAAATATTTCAGACCATTGTGGTGTGTTCTTAGCTCAAACGTATTTCCCATGAAGTAGTGTCTCCATTTCCTCAAGGCATGCACTATGGATTCCAACTCCAAATCATGAGTGGCATAGTTTCTTTCATGATCCTTCAACTTCCTTGATTCATAACATATGACAAACCCATTTTGACTAAGGACTCCACCAAGTCATTCATTACATGCATCGGTGCATATGATGAAGTCTTCATCTGGGTCTGCGATCCTTAATATTGGAGCACTTTTCAATAATTGTTTCAAGTGTTAAAAATT
>SNQJ01S0030992.1:141781-171307 GCA_010110895.2 Picea sitchensis | reverse complement strand
GTGCACCTTATCAATCATGATAAGACAATAATGAGTCATCTATACATTTTTCCAACAATGCATCATATACCAATGAAACCACATCGATCCATCTTCATCATGTATCAATGACAACTCATTGATCAATCTTCATCTACGCATTCTCATCAAGGACAATACATATTATATTACATCAATCATCAATCAATCAATCATTTGACATCAATCAATCACTTGACATCAATCAATGACATCAATAAATCAAACCATTGGCATCAATGACAACATGATCCAACAGTACAGACTACATAAATTAACGTGCAAAGAATGAGCTAAGTTTGGTATTGCATAGAAAAATGTACCATGAGGTATATTGACTACACATAGGCAATTTTATACTCATTTTTCACGATTTTTTGCGAGTATGAATTTGAAGTCTATATTTTTATCATAAATTATTTGTAAAATTCTTAGTCCAGATTGTCATTAATAAGCATCATAGTGCATCGTTTGACGTGTAAAGAGAGTGTAATTGAGCCAGTTCATAATTTGGTTGACTTTATACTTTAATTTCTCATAATTTTGCAAGGATTATAATGGTGAACTCATTTTCTTGTTTTGAGTAGTGGAAATAAAGAGATTCCATTAAATTGTTTTTTTACAAACCCATGTTGTAATGTAATTTGGTATTTTGAGATGATGGAGAACAATCATATTATCTAAAGAGACTTGAAGATGAAATTAATTATGTCGTCCATATGTGTACTTTGAGTTATTTTATTATCTGTTGTGTCATCTCGAAAATCTGCAAATTAATCATCATTTTATGAGTTTTTGGATAAGAAGCACATCATCATTTTTCTTCAAATCACCTCAATACGATCAATAAATTATTTTAAATCAAGTTAGATGTTGTATGTATATATTGTAAAGAAATAAGTGTTTTCTAATAATTTTTGGATCACTGGGCTAGACCCAATTGACACTTGCTTGCGAAGATATGATATCACACATTAAAAATATTCTAACTCATGCGCTTGAAATGAAACTAAATTTGTCTTTTTTTTTGTATGTTTCTCTATTGTTTGAAATCACCAGAAATCCTTCGAGATGTAAGATTTTTCTAAATTTGGGAAATAAATAAATATCATGCTAAAGATTTGAATTTTCCAGTTTTGTTAAATATTGGATTTGACAAGCCCTATAACTGGGGTCTATTCTGGACCAAAGATATTTCTTTTAAGATGACAAACATGTTTGGAGCTTGGACTTTCTTTGGCTTTATCTTCAATTCTTTTGTAAATTTATTCATTTGTTTGACATACACACTAAAATTTAAAAAGAGAACCTTTAAAAAGGTTCGTTAACATATAATGGAGGGAGAGATTTGTAGTTAGCTAGTAGCTCAAACAGAGTTCAAATAAACCATTTGGAAGCTACATTATATTCTCTACATGAAGTTTAACAACTTATATGTGCCAAGTGACATGTTGGCTTTGGCATTCTTTTTAATTGTTTTGTAAATTTGCTCATTTGTTTGACATACACTCTAAATCATAAAGAGGGACAACCCTTAAAAATGATAGTTTATTATAGGCATTATACAAACATATAATGGAGGAGAGATTTTTAATTAACTGGTAGCTAAGACAGTGCTCAGATAAACCATTTAGAAGCTACATCATATCCTCTACACAAAATTTAACAAGTGATATGTGCTAAGTGACTTTATTTCCAAAGTGATCAGAGGATTTGAATAAATGATGGATAGATGCAGTGTTGCAAAAATGTCCCATTGTCATGAAATACAATGACAAAGGGATAAAGATGAATTACCTCAAAATAACCAACGAGGGTGAGCTTAATCAATTCTAGTCTGCAACAATAGAAGAAAGACAATTTTGTGGATGCTTTAATACATTTTTTCTTAGAATGATTGCTTCAAGAACCATATGTTATTGCAGCACTTGGAAGGATCTTAGCTTTACCCCTTGCATGGCAAAAAATCAATTCCTTAGATGCTCTAGCGACCTAGCATAAAATCTCGTTATTGCATCTCCCTTATCGGCATTTGAGGACTTACTCTATTGTCCAAAAATGTGGAGCCAAATCTTTATGAAGTGTTATTTTGACACAACTTCTTGCTAACGTTTTTAGGTTATATTAATATGATATATATCTTTCACTCAAATGACCTCAAAGGAGGCCAAACAACCTAGCCTCCTTATTGGGTGTTGTCCCCCTTTCATTACTATTTCAAAAGTTTGTTTGTTGTCCCATTTTGTAGGGAGTAAAGTGTATGCAGGGTTGGTGTGACCCCTCCTTATGACAATGTTTTGATGCAAATTTTATCCACCACATATTTGAATATTAATTGACTTGAAAAAGGACCCAACGACCTCATTTCTAGCCTTATTGTCACCCCCACCTTGTTGTCCAGTAACCTTGTCCATGACTGTCCCAAATTATAGAGTTTTACAATTACCAAAAGAGATGACAAGGTAGTGCATTGGGCCAATGTTTTGTTATTTTATGGTTTCATCTAATCCCTATAGGTGTAATAATATATTATCCACCTCCACAACCTTATCTAACCTTGCATCATTGCACCATTTAATTTTTTTTTAGGGTCGATCACACGATATGACCATGTAGTCAAGTCTTGAGTTCATTGTACATATTGGTTCATATTACTTACAGAGTTTGAATACTTAGACATTGGTTTTCATCTCTATGATACATGCACATTAGTGTGGATGACATAAAATTGATTGGTAACATTGATGCATAATCTTTAAAATTTGGAGTCACTTCCTCAAGTTGTAAATTTTTTGTAGATTTGGGAAGTAAATAAATATCATGTTAAAGATTTCAATTTTCCAGTTTTGTTAAATGTCATATTTGGCAAGCCAAGCCCTGTAACTGGGGTCCATTATAGACCAAAGATATTTTTTTTAATATGACAAACATGTTTGGAGCCTCGACTTTCTTTGACTTTCTATTCACTTCTTTTGTAAATTTATCCATTTAAAAAGATACAACCTTTTGACATACACACTAAATTTTAAAAAGAGACAACCTTTAAAAAGGTTCGTTAACATATAATGGAGGCAGAGATTTGTAGTTAACTGGTATAGCTCAAACAGAGTTCAAATAAACAATTTGGAAGCTACATTATATCCTCTACATGAAGTTTAACAATTGATATGTGCCAAGTGACATGTTGGATTTAGCATTCTTTTTAATTATTTTGTAAATTTGCTTATTTGTTTGACATACACGCTAAATCATAAAGAGAGACAACCCTTAAAGATGTTAGTTTATCATAAGCATTATACAAACATATAATAGAGGAGAGATTTTTAATTAACTGATAGCTAAGACAATGATCAAATAAACCATTTGAAAGCTACATCATATCCTCTACATGAAATTTAACAACTAATATGTGCCAAGCAACTTTATTTCCAAAGCGATCTAAGGATTTGAATAAATGATGGGCGGATGTGGTGTTGTAAAAATGTCTCATTGTCATGAAATGCAATGACAAAGGGATAAAGATGAATTACCTCAAATAGCCAACGAGGGTGAACTTAATCAATTCTATGCTGCAACAATAGAAGAAAGACATCGTTGTGTATTAGGAGAAACCCAAAAAACCTCAAGTTCAATCGTGTTAACCCGCTCGACGCTCAAGAACCTCTGGAGATGAGAACATGCATCATAAGGCTTTGACTTGAATCCAATGCACATATGGGCAAATCCTGTACAATTTATACCGATGGGAGGGCCAAATCGCTCCCATAAATCCCCTTGCTCTTTGGAAATCGGGAGAACAAAATATTCAAGATTGTGATTGCCCATACCATGAAATTGGGGCGAATTAAACCATAAAACTTGATTTATGCCAAATGGGAGGGTGAAGTTCTACCAGAAATTCTCATATTTCTGGAAATTGAGCAAATGGAAGATTGCAACTCCAAATTTCACGAGCTAATTTTTTTTTTTTATCTCCCTCCTAAAAACCTGGGCTAACCCTCTATACGATTTTTTTTTTTAAATAAATTAGGGGCGAATGAAAAAAGTTTTAAAAAACCACTACAATACAAAAAAATCGCCCAATAAAAATTTGAAGGCCCCTTAATTTTGCCCATGGGCAAAATTTCACCCCTATAATCATCATTGCCTTCATTCCTCCTATTGGATGTCAACCTGGTGCCAAATCATTAGATGTTATTGTTCGTCGAGGAAGCTCGAGTACCTTTCCCCTTTAGGTTCCTCGTGCTCAGTGATCGCAGACTCTCCAGTTTTAATATTTATTTTTGCTATCTAATTTCTTATGTTATAGCGAATCGTAGTAGTGGATATAGACCTATTGAGATTTATGGTTTTTAGTTCATAAGACTTATGTTGCGTTCTCTAGCCTAGCTTCCCCTTTCTGAAAGGTCTATTTTTTGTGTTTTTGATATCAAAAGACTCTCATTGTCTCTTTGGACATTGGAATAGTTCAATCTCTCTTGTAAATTCTGTTCATAATTAATATTTTTAATACTTACAAAAAGGTACTATAGCACTCTCCTTATCACTCTCCTTGTCCCTAGTTGATGTGGAAACACTAGGACATAAGGATGAGTCATATACAATCGATTTGTTTACAATACAACTTGGTGAACTACATAGGACATAAGGATGAGTCATATTAGCCTAAATTCATTTGGAATATTGTGATTTATGTCTAGTGGATAGAGTCTAATTAGTTTAAAGCTCTATTTTGTTGTTATGTTGAATGGCATATGTTATATGTTTTGTATATTTTAATTTATCTTTAAAATATTAAATATATTAAAAAAAAAATAATAATAAAATTATTATTAAAATGAGTTAGGTTTATTAGCGAATAACAAGTAGTTTTTTCTTACCAGTGAACAAAATTCAGTTTTAATGAGAGTTTTACTTTAAGCATAGGTATACGTAAGGTAAGGTACTGTTCAAACACTTGGATTGTATTTATAATAGATTTAATTACATGGCTAAAAAAATAATTAAAAATTCATGTTTTAATCAAGATCAATGTTGACCTGGTAAACTTTGACAATTAGATTGAAATGTAAAATATCCTAGATTTTATAAATAAGAATCATTATTTAGAATACTGTAATTTAGTTTAGTTTTAAATGTTTTATGTTTTTATTAGTTTTTAAAAATATTGTTTTTATTTTTTTAAGAATATTTTGGAGATATATTTGTCTGAAATTTAATCAGATATTGTTATATCTATTAATTTAGTTTAGTTTTAAATGTTTTATGTTTTTACTCTTTTTTAGAAATATTTTGTTTTTTATTTTTTTAAGAATATTTTAGAAATATTTTGTTTTTATTCTTTTTCAAGAATATTTTAAAGATATATTTGTCTGAAATTTACTCATATATACAGCAGAGTTTAAATAACAGAACAGCAGAGTTTAAATAATAGAAAACTGTGATTTTGTATAATAATAATCATAATAATCTATTTTTAAGGTCACAGCCAAGCTAGCACACCAAATTGGTGTATGAGACCCCCTTGTTTGTGGGACAAGGGACCCCCCTCCGCCCAGCGATTTGACTGGTAAAGTCTACGAAGGTATACATACCCTACCCCCTCTGGATTTGAACCTGTGACCTCTTAAGAGGAAAGACATGTTCTTAACCATTAGGCCCACTCAGACTGTCACCGCAATTCAGATAAAAATAAAAATAAAACATAAAACAATTATATCAATTATATCAATTGGATAAGTCCGTTTGTTTAAACCAAGTCAACTGAGAGTATGCTTAACGTTGTTCAGAGTTTGAATACGTCAAGCGACCCTGGGCTATAAGTAGAAAATATAAATGGTATCTATTATGTTCATACTCTTATTTTTTGTTATTATGTTGTTGTTATGATCTGTGTACCCTAAATCAATTCCGATCAGCGCTGGACTATTGTACGTAACTGGTTATGATTTTTCTCATTTTTTATTATTCATTTGCGATCGAAGGGGCATTGAATATGAACTGCATTGTTTATTCAGTTTGAAGTCATTACAAAAAACAAAATAGCTGTTATTTTCAGTGATGCCATGATTTTAAATTGATCCATTCAATATAAAAAGAATTAGAGTTCAATGGTGAAAGTTGATTATGTGACAGGAAATATAAACATTGCAGCATTTTTCTGGGCACCAGAGTCAGGACATCCTTTTTCTCTCTTTATATATATGGTGGGGTGCTGCCCAGGAGGGCCATGTGGGCGTGAACCCTAAAGTCCGCATGTATATTCTTCAATACAGGAGCTGAGCCAGTAAATGGAGTACAGGCTTTGTGCCGTTTTACCAATGGTGTTGAATATTAGTGCTGCAATTCAATCAAGTACTCTGCTGTGGGCCTCGCGCAATATACGAGAAAGTACTCAAAAGTGTGCTGTGCGTACCGAAGAGGCTCGTCATAGGCGTACTAATGAAACATAGACACTTTTGTCCAGACTGGCCCTTAAAGTCAGTAAGCACTGCAGGCATGTGAGGTAGGCAGCTGCTGCAGCATAATAGATATGACATGGGTGGGGCCATATCATTTTTTATAAAGAGAGAATCCATCACATCAGCTTCTGCCCCCCTGTCTCTGACCACACACATACCTGACATGTCTGCTCTGCCATTGCCACATGCAAAGATATCTACAGATATAAAGAGAAGGGACCTAAAACCCATAAAACATATTCCATTCATTGCACCATATTCCAAGGTTGTTATTTTAACAAATAATAGACAGATCCAGCTACCTATATTGCACCAGCAGGCAGCAGCTACCAATCTGTCTAATTGTGTATTTGCTATTCACATTTGTTAAGCAATTGCATAATCATATCCAAAGCATCTGCTCTATTGGTGGGCATTGGGTATAATTAATTACATCCAATTGTGTATAACTTTATGCTAATTTTTTTTCATCGAAAAATGCGATGATACTTATGTAAGAATGATATGATATGATCTGCTGCTTCCACTTGTATTGATTTTTCCTACTTGTCTGTTCGTAGCGCTGGCGTTCCTTCCGTTTTTTTTTACTGGAAGTGAGTCATGTTCACTGTTCAGTTCTGTGTTCTCAGCAGAAGATTAGTTATGATATTTTGCCTCCAGGCACCTGAAACTGCATGGCCAAACGCTTCAAATTCTAATGAAATATGGTAACTCTTGGAGTTTCCAATGTGTCACCTTACATGCTTGCACTCTAACCGCACCTGCTCCACAATGGAATCTGCATAAATAGGGAAGGACCTTTCAGGCTACAGTAAGAAATAGCTGGATCGAATACATATATATATTAAAGGGAAAAAAACAGCACATTAGTTAGAAGATACCGAGACACATGGAACAAGTCCCTTCCTTAGTCATAATGGATGTTGATGATTCCTGTGCTGGGCTGGTGTCGAAAAAGGAAAAGTTGTTCGTTTTCTCGGGATGGGGCAATGCTTTAATGGCATTAGAAAACGCAAAAGGGCTGTCAGGAAGGTTGTGCCCGTTGCTGTAGATTTCACATACACAAAAATCATGAGTTTTTCTCTTGTCAACGAAAACGCTGCATTGAAACAAAACAAAACATGTCACTCTACCTCATTGACACAGACAAACAAACAAACCGTTAATCCTTCTTACCATTCTTCGTCATTGTCGACTTTCTGTTGTTTCGGCTCTACTTCATGATTCTGCTCACTATCCAGCACATCCAGCAGATAACCAAAGTGATCCGTTGGCGGATCGAAGTTGTTGAGGTCTGCACAAAAAAATATGAACTGAATCTCAGAGAGGAGGTGAAGGTCGAGGAAGAAAGTATTTTCACCCATATCCAATATCAATCAATTAACCATTATATAAGGGATTATATAAGGGGTTTGGATTATATAAGGGGTTGGCTAGCTTACGAAATGGTTTTTTTTTCAAAATCCTGCGATATAAATAAGGGTTGGCTAGCTGCTCTACGAAATAGTTAATCACTATTTATTTTTTGTTGTTTAAAATTCATTTTTGAATGAAGAAATAGATTCAGCATACTAAAAAAACTTCTAGAACACTCGGATTGTACAGAAATCATCACTTAAATCTAGTCCAACAATTTCTAGTTAATAAATATCTCCATAACAAATCTTCATTTCTTAAAATCTTTAGCATACAACTATATCCATTAACATAAAGATACCATTATATAATAAGAACGGTATATATCCCATTAGCATAAAGATAAAGATCATAAAACCAGAACGGTATATATCCCATTAGCATAAAGATAAAGATCATAAAACCAGCCTTCACATAACAAACAATAAGAGAAAAAAAAATTGAAGGATAAAAACTATTCAAGATGAAACTAATAAGCTATTGGACAATTAACAGCCTAGCCTGAGTTATAATTACTTCTAACCTTCTGAAACATGAGTTTCTTCTTCCTCTACATTGAGTAGCCCATTAGAAAATGAATTTTGTTGTTGCAGACTCATGCTATTTTGAGTCCTCTGTGCATGATCAGCCAGATGCAACTCTGTCAGGCGTAGTCTTTCCAACTCGATGGCTTGCTCTTGCTCTTCTATATGCCTTCTGATCAGTTCCGCATTCTGAAACACTCTAGGAGCTGAAATAAAACAGATTCCAACATTAACGGATTCATCCCAGCTGCTGCAACCTAATTAAACCATTTATCTCATCAAGTCCCTTTAACACATGCTGTTAATCAGAATACAAACCTGGACATAGATCATAGTCCTTTGAATCTACATTGTAAGACGGCAACAAGTATCTTGCATATTGTTCTCCTCTATCGCCATTTTTCCTGAAACATGCCAAAGTTCAAAAGCAAGAAATCTTCGAAGCTACAACATGCTACTACCATAAGAGATATAAACAAAACCAAGCTTGTTTATGATATATTTAGTTAACCTGTCTCCATGCTTGTTTCTCTCTTTGTATGGCTTAACCAGAACACGAGCACCGCAGACATAGTGAGGATTTCCTTTAGCTAGTATCACTTTGACAGTCTCGGGGAAAACATATGTTACAAATCCAAACATACGCTTCTGTTGGTAAGGAATTCTCACATCCTCTACAGGTCCATATATCCTGAAAGGGGCAATAACACTGATCATTTCAGTTTCCTCAAACACAACCTATTTTCAGTTTATAGTCAATTTACAATAGATTCTTTTTTTAACAAGCTATGGTGTCAATTACTAACAAGCACTAGCATGTCATGTCACTGGCAGGACGTAGAACCCTGATGAAACTATATTAACTACCGCTTTCACCCACCAAGCAAGCCACACTGGATAATATAATAGAAACCGATATAACATACCTGAAATAGTTGGAAACATCCTCCTCGGTGAAGGTGCTCTCGGCAGGAAATGTCATGTAAATTTGACGGGATCCAGAGCTGATACCACTCAAGTAGTAGGGATCTCGTTCACTTGGCCTGTAAGTTGTGAACCTGTTAGCATCCTCTGCTAAAACAATGGCATGCTGACCATGAGGCCTATCAATGAGGCTTACTGTGTTCTTCAAGCGTGCTAGTAGATTCGTCAAGCTGTATCCGGCTTTCCCATGCCTCTGGCTCTCAGTCAAGTATCCCTCGGCTTGCAGGGTTTTACCAAATCTCTCGTAGTAGAGTTGAGGTAGGGAAGCAATGGAAACAGGTGCCCGTCTTCCTCTCAATAATTCTTGAAGTTCTAACTCTAATCTCTCCAATGATTCTACAGAGAAAGCTTCATCGAAGCGGGAATCCATGGGGATCGAACTCGAGACGTTCTCAGACCGTGAATAACTGTGAGTAAAACGGCAGCTGGAGCCATGCTTGCAATACCCTCTAGCAAAATACAGACATGGTTTCCAGGAGACGGGTTCACAACTTACAGAAACGTCTGTCATGGAATAAGATCGCCTGTGATTCAGTCCCGGCTTGCTGCCATTCAAGAAAGAGAGCATCTCGGTATAGACATGGCTATCATTTGGTAGGCTGTAGGAATCAAGATTCTCAGTGCGATAGAAGAGCTGATCTTGGAGCTGACAGTCATCCCGGAGGTTTAGTAACTGCTCGTGGTAGTCTGAATATTTGTGATCACTCGGTAAGCTTTGCTGGCGGTTCAAATTGAGGAAGTTGTTGTGCTCATCTGTTGCAAAACGATTTGGGTTCAAGATTTCATGATGCGTTAATAATGTTGAGTCCTGCTGCTCATGTGGAATATGAGCTCCCCCATGAAAGCCATTAGGTGCTGGAGAAGAGAATGGACGAGACAACAAATTAGAAAACTGAGTGTAGCGCAGAGGTGACTGAACAGGTGATGGGGATGATAAACCAAGCTCCGTCTTGGCCTTGGAAATCATGGACTGTAAGAGTGTGTTAGGCCCAAAAGCCAGGCGAATCATTTCTTGATCTCCCAGGTCTTGAAGAAGCAAATACCCAATGATCTTGGACACATTCTCTGGCTCTAAGCTCTGAATCCTTGTGAACACAATCCGTGTTGCTTCATATGTATCCATTTTGGCTTCTACACCTGAAAACATCAAATCCATAATGTAAACTGCAATACAAGCTACTACAATTACATTACATTACATTTCCTGCTGCTAACTTAACCAAAAACAAAACACAATGCATTTCAAAAGCTCACCATAAGCCTTGTTTAAAGCCACTCAACCTATCTAAACTGGTTTAAAAATCCTTCTCCATGAACTTCGTAGAAACAAACAGAAATCGAACTATATGGGATCAAAATATGGGATCAAATACTGAAAACAAAGAACGAATGAGGGAAGTTTCCAACGATTGAAACTTGGTAATCTTGCAACAATTTTATATAACAATGTAAGCCTCAAGGGCTTGAACGAATGGAGTAATAATAATACATTATACACCCACTAAAAACCTACGCCATCATTACCATATTACAGTACAATCACTAAAGAGATCCACTCACTCCGCGCTGATTTCCCATCCCTCGCTTAACTTGGGGAAAACATCCATTCTTTGGCCAATGCCTCGATTATAGAGAGAAGACTTTACTGATAAATCTGGCGCCTCCACTATTTTCAACTACCATCATGATCACCTCGTTACCAGGCCGTCAAACCTATTGACTACAAGAAGAATTCATCTGCCCCAAGGAAAATATTGAATGCCCTGACAGGCGTAGATTTACACTGCAAAAACACATATTTGGCAGCTATTACTAGAGGGGAGGGGAGCTCAGGGTACTATTCCCATGATTCGGAACCAAATCCAAATTGGCAGCTAATCTTGGAGGGCAGTGGTACTATATTTCCCATGATTCGAAAACACCAAATCCAAATCAATCTGCAGTATTGAGTATCAATCCAACTGTTCTTTTCATTAGCATCCATTTCAAAAAGCCATAAAACAAAAAAAAGTTTTTGATAGTGGCAAGCTGTCAAATTCTTACTGTTCATTCATTTATAGCCGATCTGATTAAATTCTTATTATCCAACCTAAATCAAACACAAATCTCAGGCAACAAAACAAAACTACTATCACAAAATCATACAGACATTGACTTTAGTTGAGTACAACAAATATCTCATTTCTTGACCACATAAATACCAGAAAACACAGCAAAAAACATACTTCAAGATTCAGCTCCTTGCATCCCTGACCAAGAAAAGATCTGATCTACTACGGCCTTCAAGAACCTGGCATAATATAACACCGGTGCCTGGATAAGTACACTGTAATAGTCTCCAGAATACACCTGTAAAATGGAATAATGAGGCACATTACACTAAATTCCATCTGTAATGGCCGAGGGCCTGCATGACGTCGATCATGTATATGGGTCTCACGCGGTCTAAATCCATTTCAATTTACGTCGCATTAAAATTAATTATTACGAGGTAATCGATGGAAATTGACGGCGGGTAATCGGAAACCCTTAAAATCCGGAGACCGGGTCCCACCTTGCTCCGCCCCCACCACCAACGTCCCGTCGAAACTCAGCAGACCTCGCCGTCCCGTTTTCCGTCGAACTTAACGCGCAAATAACGTCTTACACGTGGCGTGCCGCGGTGTTTGTGGTCCCCGGCATTTCCTTGCTTGTCGGGATTTGTAGTATCTTTTTGCTTACATGAATAAAAAAATTAAAGTAAAATAGGAGGGGCAATAATGCTGTGTATTTATTTATTATTTATATATTTCTGTTGATATATTTATTTATTAATTATGTATTTCAGCTGCCATTCTATTGGACCCCTCATGGCAAGCAGCCTCCTCTTTCCTTCTTTCATTAGGTGGACCTTTCCGGTGATTTCTTTATCAGTGGGTGCTCATTTTTAAATTATAAATTAATTCTTTTTTCTGCTTTGGCAAATGGGTTATCTTATTATATTAAACCTCGCCTTGCCCATGCATGTGATCTCATAAAAATATATAAACTGTGGAGCTGTAATTTTTTTTGGTTTTGACTTATAATGAGAACGGGCATTGTCTAATGGTTCACGATTGGTTTGAATTACTCTAGCTTTTTATATTTTAATTTTTTGGTATATTGTTTAGATTAGTTTTATTCGAAATTCATTAAAAGGATAATTAGAATTGTACATTTTAGTTGTTGAGATTATGTTCCGAATCAATTTATGTTTTAGATTTTTCTATTTGAATTTGGTAAATTAAAAATTAAAAATTTATATTTTTTTTATTTTGGTTGAGGAGATGGTATTTTTTTTATATTGCAGGTCAATTTGGAGATTTTCCAAACCTTTATAATTTCCAAACTCCAACCCAAAACATATTAAAATACACAAATAAAAGTTGGGAGAAAAAATATTTTACTTAACCCATAATTCATGTCATGAGAATGAAAGCTTAAATGTATCTATATTAAGTACTTTTATTCTTTTTTTAGTATATTTTTTCAAACAGTTTTGTTTAAAATTGGGTAAAAATTTTAGAAGAATGGTTGGAATTGTACATTTAAGTGGTTGAGATTGCATAATCTAAGTGTAATAGAGTTTGTTTTAAGGGCATTCATAAATATAATATAGTTTAGACAATGAAAAATTGCAATTTCCGATGATAGTGACCCAAAAATTAAAATGTTTATACTTGTCCTATCCATATTGCATGTCTTGATAAAGTTAGACTCAAGGCCTTAGTTACATATCCTTTTTTAGTATGTAGAGAGAAAATAAGTAATTAAATAATAAAATCACCAAAACAACTTAAACAATAAATTAATTCAAAGGAAGAGTAAAAATGTAGCATAAAACTTAAAGAGTAATAAGAATATAAATAACTAGTGGTTGCAAAACACATTAGATGATTGTTGATCCTCTCAAACACATGTTAACAATTAAAAAACTGAACAATGTAAACATATTCAATGTCTTAAAGGGGTATGGTTTGACCTATATTATTGAGAATAGCAAAAATAAAATTATATAATAGAAAGTTTGAATATATATTATTAAATTTTAAATCATTTATTGGCTTTATAATAAAATGGAAAGCATTTTTTTTAAATGAGTTTTGTTTTTTAACTCGTCCCACTTTTTTACATTTTTAACTTGTCCCACTCTTTTACATTTACATTTTTATGAAGAATGGAGTTGTTGATACTTGCTTACAATGATCTATATCAACAATATAACTTGTGTAAAGTCCAAGGTCAATAACCAACATTCCACAAACCCTACACATAAGAAGTTGTTTGTACCTTGAAACATTATTACAATAATTTATCTAAAGTCTATATCAACAATATAACTTACACAAAGTCCAAGATCAATAACCAACATCCAATAAACCCCATATATAAAAGGAGTACACACATTAAAATTTAAAACTATGTTATTTTCAAAACAATTATTCAAAATTATCACTAAATCACAACACAACAAACTCAAAAGAAAAAACACATTCACAATATTAAAATACAATAAAATTAAAAAATATCAAATCAACATCCAATTCCAGTAATATCATAGAAAATCATGACCATACATTGCATCAATATCTCCATCATCTAACAAAATCTTTACAAAATCATCATACCTATAAACCCTACAAATCTATAATAATGCATTTTTATATTAATCAAAACGAGTAATAAGATACTTATATTAGCTCAAACTAACACGTCATTCCAAATCATACATCTAAACCCTACATAATATATCTAAACCCTA
This sequence comes from Picea sitchensis, assembly GCA_010110895.2. Classification (NCBI taxonomy): domain Eukaryota; kingdom Viridiplantae; phylum Streptophyta; class Pinopsida; order Pinales; family Pinaceae; genus Picea; species Picea sitchensis. Next base: position 157,124 of record SNQJ01S0030992.1, on the reverse strand, counting down.
CATAATATATATTATGATGTATATATATTGACAACTTTCAAAACACACAAGTCTTTGAAGCACACTACATCTACCTTGCAAAATAGGGTAACAATCATCCATAACAACAATGTGTAATAACAATTTATGAACTTAAGTGTATTGCCAATGCAAAATTGAGCTACAATGTTAAGCATGAATTAAAGCATTGTGAAAATAGTATGACTTTAAACATGTGAAAGAATGATACAATGTTAAGCATGAATTAAAGCATTGTGAAAATAGTATGACTTTAAACATGTGAAAGAATGATTGTGAAAGTTTACACCGGAAAGATTACAATTTAAGAAATGAGAATCTAACGAATGCATGAATATGTATAATTAGAATTCCCCAAATGTTATATTACTCCATCACTCAATTCTTTATTATGTAAATGAATATGAACGAGTGATTCTATGATTCTCATTGTTATATTTTGACAAGAAGAAGAGGGATCAAATGATTTAGGAAGGTAGTTTTTTTTATCAATGTCGTGTATATTGATGAGATGACCACCATATTAGTCTTGGAACTAGGTTGATTTGGGTATATGTTGTCTCTATTAAACTTGTTCGCTCATTAGGTTGGGTATGCAAGACCTTTTATGCAATGACATGTATGCTAGTTGGCATTGTGTAAATCAAGAGTTAGAGTTGGCATTGTGTAAATCAAGAGTTAGAGATAGATTAATGGTATTAAGAAGTTGTTTATATGTGAATGGTGAAGCATGATGGATTGTAAGGGGTGGTTGTAAGGTTAATTGTAGGGGTTAAATTTTGCTATTGGCTTTTTTTGTTTCTAAAAAAGATTCAACAATTTTTGTCTTTTTCCAAAAAAATTCGCTAAAATTTTATAGGATAAAATTGTTTTATTTAATAAATCACCATAGTTTTTAAGGGCTATATTTAGTCCATAGGCTAATTTTCCATGTTTTTTCCAAAATATCCATTCATAAATTTCCATTTTTTCTAAAAGTGATTCACCCAAATTCTATAGATTAAAATTATTTTACCTTAAAATAGCCCAAATTTTATAGAAGCGATATAAAATCCTTAAAAATTTGAATATTTTTACAAAAATATCACAAAACATTTTATATTTTGCATATTAAGAGCTAGTAAGATTCATCATTATCCCCGTACTTAAAATCTTTAAAATTTTGAATTTTTTTACAAAAATATCGCCAAACTTTTTATAGTTGGCATTTTAAGAATTAGTAAGATTCAACAAGGTTTCTACACTTTTAAGATAACTATGGATCCTTAAATTTGCTCTACTTGGTTGTGCAACAAGCCTAGGAAGTCCGGTGCACAATTTTCCTAACACTCTAAATGTTGAAGTTGTGATGCATTGTTGTTATGGTGCATTAAAGATTGAACGAGACTATGTGAGATCCAAAAACATAGTGATGTAACACCCCAAGAGCGAACCCCAGTTGTAAATGTGAATATGTTTTGTAGGCTGGTGAGCTAGTTTATTATAAGCCAAAAGGCTTGTGTGATGATTAGGCCGGAGAGCCTAGATGCTAAAGGCCAGTGGGCCTATTTTTGTATATGTAAACACTCATATCATTAATATAATAAATCATTGTGTGTAGACCGACCACGATAAAAGAGTATGGGGGACTACACTCCAATAGGAAGGGAAAGGGAGGGGCTATGAGACTAGGAAAAAGGGCGAAGCTTGAGGGCCTAACTCCAAGAGAATATTATATTATTATTTCCTAAAGACTATGGTGAGGATAATTATTTTATCCTAAGTCTTATGGGAAGCAGAATGAACCACAAGTGGAGAGAAAGCAAACTCCTGGAGAGCCATGTGTCAATCGGGGCGCATGCAAATATATGTGGGGAAAATAGTTTGTTTTCCCATCTTCCCCCATTCATGTAGGGGACCATTCTTCCAGTTGATCAAAGCATTCACGCACTCAGCCATTCTCTCCATCGTTGAACCTCAACATCATTCACATACCTCTAGAGCCTGCACGCACTCCTGCAACTACCCTTTACTTCATGTTATCAACAGTAAATTGTATCCCTCATGGGAGTCACAGTGCACTCGTACCTACCTGAGCCAATGTTGTACCTTTTTGTTATGAGTTGCACCTATACCAAACTCAAAGGTTGTTGATGTTGACCATCACCTGTACCTTTCTTGTTATGTGCAGTGCCATGTTCCTTACCTGAGCATGGTTGCTTCCACCTCCTGTTCCATATTTCGTTTTATGTTATTTCCTTGACCTGAGTCAACACCTAGTTGACTAGAGCATTGGATTGAAGAAGTGGGTTGTCAGGCCCGTGGGATTAAAGAGACGGGTTGTCAGGCCTGTGAGAAACTCTCTCCAGGTAAGAGAACTGATGGGAATTGAATTCCTGAAGGCACCCAACTATAGTTATAATGCTCTGAGACTTCTTGTCTGTCCTGTTGTTGAAGCCATGGAAGGGAAGTGGGGCAGTTGAAGGACTATTGAGAAGAGAAGGGGCACACTTCCTGGGGTGGGACAGGCATGTGGGGAATGAGAGACTATAGGCTAGTAGTTTGAATTGGCTCCTAGGACAAAATACTTCATGTTTTATGTATTGTCTCAACCTAGCTAGGAATCTCTTTACCCAGGTGGAATTTAGTCCCAGCTCGGGGGTGACCCACTGCTAAGAGCTTTGAGTAGCTTGGTCTAAGGCTGGGAGGTTCGTGGAAGGTCTACACGTAGTTGGTGGTCTTCTATAAAAGATAAGTATCAATTATGTGTCCAATTGCATGATGTGTATTTGTACATGTCTTTATAATTATGAGTATTTCATGTGTATGATGTATGTATAGGCTTACTGTTATTTCTGCATGATTCTATGCATTAGCAGAATGTATCTGTCTTTATTAAATTTGTATAAATATATACAGTAGAAATAAAGAATTGTTACGTGGCATAGCCCAGTGGCCTAAAGCCGGGGATGCTACAATTTGGTTTTAGAGCTTAGTAAGAGTGTGTTATGGAGTAGCATGGACTGACCTAGAAGGTTGGGGATGTTACAAATTGGTATCAGAGCCCCAGTTTCCAACAATGAGCCTGGATGGGCCAAGCAAGTTGAGGTGATTCACTTGCATGGAATTGGGCAAAAGCCCCAAAAAATTTTGTTGTTAAATTCATGGAAAATTAGAGGAAACTGACCAAAGTGGTGAATTTTTTGTAATTTAATACCAGTTCAGGCCAATTCAGACCTAGAATGGGTTGAAATTGAAGTGCAAGGAGTGCGCAGGCGACTTATTTAAGTTTCAAACTCAGAGAAGAGAAATATCTCTTTGTGAGAAGAAGAACGGACTAGATTTGTTTGGGAGGGGACTGAATCCATCACAGTCGTCGAATCTGGAAAAGGAGCGTAGCGGTTAACCCCTCAAGTCATTCAAACTCCGTTGCTTCGGTAGTTTTTAAGTCTTGGATGAAAAGGAGGTAAAATTCCTAAAGCTCTGAAGTCCCGGAGTGAATCTATGACGTAGATCACGGGGGAATAAAGCCTGACTATTGGATTTGGTGAGGGACGGATCTAGGCCATCGGATCTGCACGCAGGCGAGTTTGAGCCGCAGATCTCACAGCAGTTGGGCGGTTGGGAACTCTGGGAGGATCAAGTTCTTAAGTTTCCTAGAAGAAAATCTCCTAAAGTCCCGAACTTCGGAGTAAATCAGGACCGTCTGTTGTCTAGACGCGTGGCTATAGATTATCAAATATTTAGCATCGGTAGATTTGTGGTGTAGTGTGGAGAAGTCTCCCGGAGCCTCGAAGTTCCGAAGCTCCAGAGAACAATGTTTGGGAGTTTGAAAGTTCGACGTTTGGGTGTTTTGATGTGTTCCGGTGTGAGATCCTCCGAAGTCCCGGGGCACCGAACTGACACAGCGTGATGATGCCACCTAGAGTGACATGGAGCTATTTTGAAATGCGGCATTCGAGAGAGTTGTTGTGTTATGTTGAGAACTTCTCTGAAGCCCGAAGCTCCAAAGCGCCAAAGTAGTAAAGCTCTGAAGAGCGAGGGTTCAGGAGTTCACTAGTTCGGCGTTCGGAGGAAATGATGTATGGTGTAGGCAGAACCTCCGAAGCCCGAATTCTCGGAGCCCCGAAGCTCCAAATAAGTGCCTTTCAATTAATCACTTGGTCACAACCCGTGGTCACATGAGATGGGGGCTGAAGGAAAAGGATTAGTGCCCGGAAATTGTTTTTAAAGACATAAAAGGGCTTAGAGAAGGAGCCCATGGGGTTTTTTGTTTGTATGGAACTGCGTTGGAGGAAAACTACAGAAGCCTGTAAAATTAAAGAGAGGATTCAACGTGATTCCAAGAGCTAACTCGACTCTGAAGAAGAAGAACAACTGTACAAGGATCGACCTCACAGAAAATACATTGTTTTTTAAAATATCCATAACTATCTACTCAAGACTCAAAATTGAGAAAGGGAGCAGTAGTTGGAAAGGTATTGAACAGTAGAATATAACTGTTCACCCATAAAATTGAGTTGAACAATTAATTTTTTAGGAAATCAGAAGAAAAAATTATGATGTATTATTGAACAAGAATGGCTCATAATTTCATGAAATTGTTGAATCAATTAGCCTAACCGATTCTGTTGGCTACACATTTTTGTAGAGAGATGGAAGAAACACAGGGGGCTTACAACCAGGAAGGTGAGATCAGAGGGATGGATTTCCATGTGGGTATTGAAGGTGCAAACTCATTGGACATGGAGAAGGAAAGGAAGAAAGCTTGAACTTGGCAAAGAAAATTAAAAAATTGAAAAAGTATGTCCAAAGCCATAGAGATGATAATTAAAGGCTTATGAAATCCAAGGAGCAGCGGGAGGACTTCAACATGAACTTTGAAGTTAATGAAAATATTGAACAGAATAGAAAAAAAAATGGATAAGAAGAGTGGCTCAAGCAAATTAGGAAGTCATAGGCCTCCTGATGAGAAAAGAAAAACAAGGAGTGTTATCAGACATCACCATCATTCCCCAAGACATTCCAATAGGAGAACACTCAGTAGCTCAAGTTCATCCCCTGTTAGGAAGCATAAGAAGAGGACTGGGGTGGATGAGCTACAGGGAGAAATGAACAAAATCAAACCTCCTACATTTGATGGTGAGCACAAGAAGGATGAAGATGCAGAGACATGGTTGATGGGCATGAGAAATTATTTTCAATTACATAATTATTCTTCTTACGCAGAAGGAAGAATTGCTATCTACCAGCGCAAAGGAAAAACATCCATGTGGTGGGATCAACTTGTGCAGGTGCAACACAATAAGGAGAAAAAAAGGAATTCAAAAAGTATTTTGAAAATAAATACTTGACTAAGAGGTACTATGACAAGAAAATGAAAGAGTTCTTTGAACTCAAGCTTGGTAGTATGACCATTGATGAATATGAAAGAAGGTTTTTGGAGTTGTTAAAGTATGTTTCGTTCATCAAGGATGAGACTGTTAAGATTCAGAGGTATTTGAGTGGGCTGCCACCATTCATCAGTGACAAGATACAATATGATGATCCCAAAACATTGGAGGAGACCATAAGGTGAGCTAAATGCCTATATGATCAACATAAAATAATGCCAACATATATCAACAATATTAATAATATAACTTGTGTAAAGTCCAAGATCAATAACCAACATTCCACATACCCTACACATAAGAAGTTGTTTGTACCTTGAAACACTATTACAATGATATATCTGAAGTCTATATCAACAATGTAACTTACACAAAGCCCAAGATCAATAACCAACATCCAACAAACCCCATATATAAGAGGAGTATACACATTAAAATTTAAACCTATGTTATTTTCAAAACAGTTATTCAAAATTATCACTAAATCACAATACAACAAACCCCAAAAAAACATATTCACAATATCAAAATACAATAGAAATAAATAAATCAAATCAAATCAACATCCAATTCCATTAATATCATAAAAGATCATGACCATACATTGCATCAATAACTCCATCATCTAACAAAATCTTTACAAAATCATCATACCTATAAACCCTACAAATCTATAATAATGCATTTTTATATTAATCAAGACCAGTGATAAAACCCTTATGGACTCAAACTAACACATCATTCCAAATCATACATCATTCGAAAGCATACATCTAAACCCTACATATATATTATGATGTATATATATTGACAACTTACAAGAAAATTTAAGCACACTAGTCACACAAGTCTTTGAAGCACACTACATCTACCTTGCAAAATAAGGTAACAATCATCAATAACAACAATGTGTAATAACAATTTATGAACTTAAGTGTATTGCCAATGCAAAAATGAGCTACAATGTTAGCATGAATTAAAGCATTGTGAAAATAGTATGACTTTAAACATGTGAAAGAATCATTGTGAAAGTTTACCCCGGAAAGATTACAATTTAAGAAATGAGAGTCTAACGAATGCATGAATATGTATAATTAGAATTCCCCAAATGTTATATTACTCCATCACTCCATTCTTTATTATGTAAATGAATATGAATGTGTGATTCTATGATTGTCAATTTTATATTTTGACAAGAAGAAGGATCAAATGATTAAGGAAGGTAGTTTTTGAGATCAATGTTGTGTATATTGATGAGATGACCACCATCGTAGTCTTGGAACTAGGTTGATTTGGGTATATATTGTTTTTATTAAACTTGTTCACTCATTAGGTTGGGTGTGCAAGACCTTTTATGCAATGACATGTATGCTAGTTGGCACTGTGTAAATCAAGAGTTAGATATAGACTAATGGTATTAAGATGTTTACATGTGAATGGTGAAGCATGATGGACTGCAAGGGGTGGTTGCAAGGTTGATTGTAGGGGTTAAATTTTTCTATTGGTTTTTTTTTTCTCTAATAAAGATTCATCCATCTCGATCTTTTTCCAAAACGATTCGCTAAAATTTTATAGGATAAAATTATTTTATTTAATAAATCACCATAGTTTTCTAGAAACTACTTAAACAAGGAAAAAAATAGGGGCTATATATATCCCATGGGCTAATTTTCCATGTTTTTTTCCAAAATATTGATTCGCTAATTTCCATTTTTTCTAAAAGTGATTCACTCAAATTCTATAGATTAAAATTATTTTACCTTAAAAATAGCCCAAATTTTATAGAAGCAATATAAAATCCTTAGAAATTTGAATATTTTTACAAAAATATCACCAAACATTTTATACTTTTCATATTAAGGACTAGTAATATTCACCAAGGTTTCTACATTCTAAGATAAATTTTCATCCTTTAAATTATCCCCGTACTTAAAATCTTTAAAATTTTGAATTTTTTTACAAAAATATCACCAAACATTTTATAGTTGGCATTTTAAGAATTAGTAAGATTCAACAAGGTTTCTAGACTTATAAGATAACTATGGATCCTTAAATTTTCTCTACTTGGTTGTGCAACAAGCCTAGGAAGTCCAGTGCACTATTTTCCTAGCACTCTAAATGTTGAAGTTGTGATGCATTGTTGTTATGGTGCATTAAAGATTGAATGAGGCTATGTGAGATCCAAAGACATAGTGATGTAACACCCCAAGACCGAACCCCAATTGTAAATGTGAATATGTTTTGTAGGCTGGTGAGCCCGTTTATTATAAGCCAAAAGGCTTGTGTGATTAGGTCGGAGAGCCTAGATGCTAAAGGCCGGTGAGCCTATTTTTGTATATGTAAACACTCATATCATTAATATAATACATTGTTGTGTGTAGAACGACCGCGATAAAAGAGTATGGGGGACTAAACTCCACTTGGAAGGGAAAGGGAGGGGCTATGAGACTAGGAAAAAGGGCAAAGCATGAGGGCTTAACTCCAAGATAATATTATATTATTATTTCCTAAAGACTACGGTGAGGATACTTATTTTATCCTAAGTCTTATGGGAAGTGGAATGAATCACAAGTGGAGAGAAAGTGAACTCCTGGAGAGCCATGTGTCAATCAGGGCACATGCAAATATATGTGGGGAAAATAGTTTTTTTTCCCATCTTCCCCCATTCACAGAGGCACTCAACATTCACACAGGGGACCATTCTTCTGGTTGACCAAAGAATTCATGCACTCAATCATTCTCTTCATTGTTGAATTCTCGACATCATTCACGTACCTTTGGAGCCTGCACTCACTCCTACAACTACCATGTAATTTATGGTATCATCAATAAATTGTATCCCTCCTGGAAGGCTGATCCAAAAATGATATTTAAAAGACTTGGTTGAGTTTTCAGCATGTGTTAAATTACCACTTAGGAATTAAGAAAAGAAGAAGATCTTAATGAAATAATATTGCAGCCATCATAAAGAATGCAGATCAGAAAGTAAACATACGAAACAACAAGATTGTTAATGGAGTTCGACGAGGTTTCCTACGTCTCTAGGCCTTTGTCTAAGTGGGAGAGGCTTTCTTATTAATCTTCAATGCTTCAAAATTACATCAGAAATAAATCAAATGGATTAAAACCTAGTCTAGTTGTGTTCTTCTCGACCTCAAGAATCCAACACAACTGACGACACTGAAAAAGGTTGAGCGTAGCTCTTGGAAATGGCCTCCAAAGTTTGCTTCCTCAATGGCTTCCCTACATAAAAAATGGTTTTATCTTCACAATTTCTTCATCATTTTGTTGTCTATGAACTTGAAAAACACTCAATCATGCCTTAATTATATATAATTTGAGTTTGGGGTTGAAATCCCAACTTCCCCCCTCTTTCTTGGATCAGATCCCATTTTCTAGGCAAAAATCCACTAAAATTAGGGCAAGTTTTGGCTAAATCCTCCAAATTTGGCCAAATCCGCCAAATTTACCCTAATAGGTGCAGCCCCCAAATATTGGGCCCCTAGTCGTCTGGCACCCCTTGTGACCAGGGCCCTAAAAATTTGACCTAGCCAACATTGGGAAAATTTAGGATACCACGTGGCACCCTCTGATTAGGCCACGTGTCACCCCCTGATTGGCCCGAGCCACATCAACCTGCCCAGTCAGCGTCCCATGTCACCATCCATAATTTCATGTCACCTGCCATGTCACTCTGTCACATTAGCATCCGTACTGCCACGTCACTTTCCCAGTAAGCTGCCATGTCAGAATCTATACTGCCACATCACCCTGCCACATCTGTACTGCCACATCATTGCCCAGTCACTTGCCACGTGTCATCCATATGACTGCCACATCAGCATTATGTACAACCAGGTGTCACATTCGTACAGTGCCACGTGTTGTGTCCGTACAGTTCCATGTTTCCCCTTCGTACAATACCACATGTTGCGTCCGTACAATGCCACATGTCGCCTTCGTACAATGCCACATGTCAATTTTTTATTGGTCCACATCAACCCCTGAAAATGACAAAATGAGTGACACATGTCACCTCTTGGTGTTGCCACATGTCATGATGATGTCATGGTGACATCACTTCCACGTCATGCTGACGTATTGCTGACATCAACAATACTACCTGTTGACTATTGACTTTTTTGCATGTTTGGGAAATAGATCAGAACACGATAACTTTCGCATATGGTGTCCATTTTCAGGAAAACAATATATGGTCGGAATCAGCACGACAAGCCTGTCGCAATGGTGTTGGTTTCGTCTAATTCCAAGAAATTTTATTTTTAGGCCTTCCTGGATCCATTTTGGATCATGCTTCCCCACTAAGACCTTTTGGTCCTCCAAAAGGGTATTAACCAGTCATCAAGTGTGGGATAGGCCACCCCACTTGTCCTTTGTATTTAAACTCTATCTTGTGAACCTATCGCATCATAATCAATTGCAAAACAACCATCACAATTGAAAGCATATTGTTAGCCACTTGAACTCATTCACATCTAACTGAAGCCACTACAATCCATGTTGAAAACATTAGCAATGATAACATCATAAATATGACTGAAACTGAACCAATATGTTTGATATGCTTGCACGAAATTAAATTATCTTGAAGCAAAGTATGATTGAATTTCCATTCTACAACCATCTCATGTTCATTCTTAAGATCAACTTCTTTACTTGGCACAATTATAGGTGTGCTACTTGCATAAGATGCCTTCCTTAATTGTTCCATTCTTTGAAGAGATTGATTTGTTTTTATGTGATGAGCATGTATTCATTGCCTTCTTTAGTTAAGTTATATTGATTTTGTTCCCTGTAGAAGATTGATTTGCAATCATACAAGTAAGGGCTTCCTAAGACCATTCCACATTCATTTAGTGGCACCACATCACACGTTACCTCATCCACAAACTTTGATGAAATTGAAAACTTTAAAGTGCATTGCTTTGTTTTGTGCAATTTATTATTGTTGATTATCCATTTAAGTGAGTAAGGTTTATGATGCATCTTAGTGTTTAATCCCAATTTCTTAACCATTTCTTCTAAAATTAAGTTAGATTGAGATCCATTATCTATCAATGTATTGATCTTTGTATGTTTCATTATGACCCTTATATGAAACAACTTACTTCTAGAATCATATCCACCACCAATTTTACCTGTCAAACCAACTACTGTGATTTTAGTCTCATCACATGAATCATATCCCAAGTTTGTTGGCCATTTTGTTGTTGCAACTGTTTGCTTCCCTTTCCTTTATTTGAACCATTCCAGTCTCTTCTCTGTGTGCAATAGCCAACAATGGTCATCATCATGCCCTTCTTTCTTGCAATGCTTGCAAGAGAGCTTCCCTTCCTTCATTGTCATTGAATTTACTTTCTTTCCATTCCCCTTTTTGTCTTCTTTCCTTGAAGACAATTCCCCTGATACACCAACTCTAGTTTTCCCTGCTTCAATATACATTGCTTGGACATAAACCTCATAAAGATTAGTAGGTCCAAACATAAATATAGTGTTACGAATATGTGCATGTAAACCTCCTATATACTTCATAAGATTTTCTTGTGTGTGTAATGGAATATTTAACATTAATGCCATCTTACGAAATTCATCTGTGTATTCTTACACTGTTTGTCCTTTTCTTAGTTTAAGACTTTTCCATTCAATTAAAGCCTTTTCCTTATAACCCAAAGAATAAAATTGCTTTCTAAGTGCAAAAACAAAATCTTGTCATGATGGAAATACATTACCAACTTATTGCGTACCATGTTGCAACTTACTCTACCACCATATGAGTGTTGTGCCTGCAAGACAAAGCGTTGCCAATTTGATTTGGGTTGCCTCATCTTTGATTTGTTGCACACTGCAATAAACTTCCATCTATCTGAAACAATTATCAAGCCTCTCAGCATTGACTTCACCATCATACATGGGTAATTTGAACTTCACATCAAGCTTAAGTAATAATATATCATGCTTATGTTTATGGGAATGTTTTCTTGGAGTAGAAGTTGCACTTGTACTTGAAGAAGAAGAAGATGATGGAGATGAAGGAGGTGAAGGAGGAGGTTTAGGAGGATCCTCTTCTTCTTCACTTTTGTCTTGTTTTGACAATTCCCCTTGAAAAGGCCTCTTATGTTCCAAGTAATCATCATATAAGACCTTTACCATATCTGACATGGCGAATAAAGTCTTTTGCAACTCTATCTCATTTTGAGACATTCCTTCTTCAAATGCCATCTTCTCACTTTGAGATGCCCTCTTTCTCGATCCAATCTCAGGATCTCCTTCTACAAGCTCACCTTCACCATGACTTAGATTTTCCCTGGTAATCATGCAAACTCAAACAACCAACTGTCAACATGCTCTGATACCACTTGATCCAAAAATGATCTTTAAAAGATTTGGTTGAGTTTTAAGCATGTGTTAAATTACCACTTAGGAATTAAGAAAAGAAGAAGATCTTAATGAAAGAATATTGCAACCATCATAAAAAATTCAGATCAAAAATTAAACATAAGGAACAACAAACCATAACAACAAGATTGTTAACAGAGTTCGACAAGGTTGCCTACGTCTACGAGCCTTTGTCTTAGTGGGGGATGGTTTCTTATTAATATTCAATGCTTCAAATGTATATCTGAAATGCATCAAATGGATTACAAATTGGTCTGGATGTGTTCTTCTCGACCTCAAGAATCCAACACAACTGACGTCACTAAAAAAGGTTGAGCGTAGCTCCCAGAAATGGCCTCCAAAGTTCGCTTCCTCAATGGCTTCCCTGCATAAAAAATGGCTTCATCTTCACAATTTCTTCATCATTTTGTTGTCTCTGAACTTGAAAAACACTCAATCATGCCTTAATTATATAGAATTTTAGTTGGGGGTCAAAATCCCAACTGCCCCCCTCTTTCTGGGCTTAGATCCCATTTTCTAGGAAAAAATCCACTAAAATCAGGCCCAGATATAGCTAAATCCTTCAAATTTGGCCAAATCCGCCAAATTTAGCCTAACAGGCACAACCCCCAAATATTGGGCCCTTGGTCGTATGGTACCCCTTGTGACTAGGGCCCTAAAAATTCGACCTAGCCAACATTGGGCAAATTCGGGTTTCAACGTAGTGCCCTCTGATTGGGCCACATTTCACCCTCTGATTGGACTAAGCCATGTCATCATCCCATGTCAGCATCTATACTACCACATCACCTACCCAGTCACCTACCATGTCAGCATCTGTACTTCCACGTCAATTGTCATACTGTCACATCAACATCCGTACTACTACGTCACTGCCCAGTCACCTACCATGTGTCATCTGTTTGACTGCCACATCAGCATTTTGTACAAACACATGTCGTGTTCGTACAATGACACATGTCTCTTCCATACAGTGCCATGTGTCACGTTTGTACAATGCCATGTGTCACGCTCGTACAATTCCATGTGTCAATTTTTTATTGGTCCACATCAACCTCTGAAAAATGCCAAAAATGAGTGACACAGTCACCTCCTGGTGCTGCCATGTGTCATGTTGACATCATGCTGATGTCACTTCCACATCATGTTGCCATATTTGTTAGATAATCCAAAAATACAATTATCATAGTTTATAAAGTTAGAATAAATTGATTATTAATTTAGAATATTAAATTAATAATCTAGAACATTTGATAAATAAATGTAGACTTTTAGAGATACATTATTGTTGTAAAAGATATGACTCTAGAGAGGTGTCGTATCTTAGGCTCTAAATTAGGAGATTTGTTTTAAGATTGTTAAGATAGGATTTATTGTAAATGGACACTTGTTTATTTAATAAGTGATCCATATCTTGAGTTTGTTAGGACTTTTAGCCTATATATATCTCATTGCAAGATATATATCTTATGTAAACTCTTGCAATGTATCTTATGTAATTTCTTTTCCTATTAATAAAATTGTGTGTCTGAGGACACTTCGACCATTATTGTGGTATCAGAGCTCCAGTAATGCTGTTGAACTGAAGAAGAGATTTGCTGATCTGCAGAAGAGATCTCAGAGTTGCAGTCCAAGGAAAGTCGGCGCATACTCTGTCAGTAAATCGGTCAATTATTGTTCAAATGTTTTTAAAAAGGGAAAATAATTTTTTTTAATTTCAGATTTCAGTCATTAGACTCAGAAAAATTGATTTTTTTTTGCAAATTGCAAATCCTGAAATACGTTTCTGGCATAGTAATTTTTGGTTTTAAAAGATCAGTCTTATGGAACATTCTTAAGTGCACCACTTGAAGTATTGGTTGTCGGTTGATGCGATCCCATACTTGTATTCTCTTAAACAAAATAGCACACACTTCTCCCAAACTTTCTGTCGATTCGATCTTGATTTAGTGTTATTGAGGACGATTGATACACAAATCCTTGTCTTTTCCTGCTTCTGATCTATCCTTAAAACAACTTCTTCAGCAAAATCCGAGTACAGGGGTTGACAGGTGCCTCTGTTCGGAGATTCGACCCATGGTCGCATAATATTGCGTTTGTTGTTGTATGCACTCCCATATCACATTTTACTGTTGCAAATCTCGTGCTAATACTCGTTGTATGCACTCGATGTATGTGTTGTTGTATTCGTTGATGTATGCACTCGTTGTATGCATTGCTGTATGCACTCCCATATCCCATTTTATTGTTGCAAATCTCGTGCTAATACTCGCGCTAATATTTGATATTCTGTAACAAAGAAATACAGATTTGCCATTATCAGACTTCGACGATTGGATTGATCAGATTAAACCCTGTGTGCGTGCGAATCAAATTAATTCTGTGTGAGATTAAACCCTGGTCGCATTCTAAATGCGATTTCAAAGGAGCAATTGGCCATTCAAAATGCGTGCATATCCGTGTTGATTCATTCACTGTGCAGATCTGTGTAAAGATGGTGCAGATCCGTGTTGATTCATGTTGATTTCAAAGGAGCATTGGGTTAAAAACGCGTGCAGCTGGCAAATTTGCGCATATGATGCAAAGAGCTTATTCGAATCACCTATAGCTTGCATATTTGGTTCCTCCAGCATACAATCATCGGAAATATCTGTCTAAAAATATGCAGGAAGAGTGGCGAATAACTGGTCAACTGAACACTGACAATAAAAAAGGAATTGAATCCTTACCTCATGGCATTGTACAAGAAACTTCGGATCTAGAGTTCAAACCTCTTTGGAGAAATTCAAGGATAACGGACACGAGTAAGCAAAATGTTCAGATTTGTACAGAGTTTGCGTAGACAAAGAAGGAACGATCAATAAAAGAGTAGCCAAATCACATTATTGAAGCCCTAAAAGGAGCGATCAATAAAAGAGCAGCCAAATCACATTATAAGCAGTTCGAATATTTTTGGGTAATAAATATTTTGTAACTCAAAGWATTTTTACTTTGAGGGGGGGTGATTTTCTTTTTGCAAGAGTTTCGAAGAAAGATTTTTTTGTAAAAGTGTAAAATTTTAAAAGTTCCTTGGAATTTGACTAGAGCCAAGTACAAAGCTCAGAGATTTTTTCATTTTTTTAACGACTATACGAGGGTCAAGGCCAAGCCCCGATAGATCGTCTTTGGTGTGATGCGTTTGGTGTGTTGTTCATCTTCCTTGGCGTGATTATTTCTGGTGCATAAATTCACTACAGTCAAAATGTCGAAATTAATTAATTTATTCTCCGACTCAGATAAACTTGAAGGCACAAAATCTTACAATACATGGAAACGACTCATTGAAATCACTCTCATTTACAATGAACTTTGGCATGATATCTGTAATGAAGATACTAAGCCCACTAAGCCGACAGATGCAACAATATTAGCAAAATGGGAAGTTAAAAATGCCAAAGCATTAGCACTTATTAAAGCTTCAGTTAATGATGAAATGTATGTGCATATTGAAAATATGACTGATGCGTGGTCTGCCTTGAAAGTTTTTAAAGATTTAT
>SNQJ01S0030992.1:112557-137299 GCA_010110895.2 Picea sitchensis | reverse complement strand
GTGTCCATTTTAGGAAAACAATATATGGCCAGAATCGGTGCGACGAACCCGACACAATGGTGCTAGTTTCATCTAATTTCAAGAACATTGATTTTTAGGCCTTCCTAGATCCATTTTGGATCAGAGGCACAACACAGCCGTACCTACCTGAGTCAGTGTTGTACCTTTCTGTTATGAGTTGCGCCTATACCAAAATCAAAGATTGTTGTTGTTGACCATCACTCATACCTTTCCTATTATGTGCAGTGCCCTATTCCTTACCTGAGTGTGGTTGCTTCCACCACCTATTCCATATTTCATTTTTTGTTGCTGCCTTCATCTGAGCCAGTACTTGGTTGAATAGAGCATTGGATTGAAGAAGCGGGCTATCAAGCCTGTGGGATTGAACAGGCAGGTTGTCAGGCTTGTGAAAAACTCTCTCCAGGTGAGAGAATTGTTGGGAATTGAATTCCTGAAGGAGCCCAACTGCAGTTACAGTGCCTTGAGACTTCCTGTTTGACCTGTTGTTGAAGCCCTGGAAGGGAAGTGAGTCAGTCGAAGGAATGTTGAGCAGAGAAGGGGCACACTTCTGGGGTGGGACAAGAATGTGGGGAATGAGAGACTGTAGGTTGGTAGTTTGAGTTGTCTCCTGGGATGAAATCCTTCCCGTTGTTTGTATTGTCTCATCCTAGCTATGAATCCCTTTACCCGGGCAGAGTTTAGTCCCAACTCGGGGATGACCCACTATTGAGAGCTTTGAGAAGAGTGGTCTAAGGCTGGGAGGTTCGTGGAAGGTTTGCACGCAGTAGGTGGTCTTATATAAAAGATAAGTATCAATTATGTGTCTAATTGCATGATGTGTATTTGTACATGTCTTTATAACTATGAGTATTGCCTGTGTATGTTGTATGTATAGGCTTACTGTTATTTCCACACAATTCTATGCATTAGCAGAATGTATCTTTTTGTATTAAATTTGTATAAATATATATAGTAGAAATGAAGAATTGTTATGTGGCATAGCCCAACGGCCTAAAGCTGGGGATGCTACAATTTGGTTTCAGAGCTTAGTAAGAGTGTGTTATGGAGTAACATGGCCTGGCCTGGAAGGCTAGGGATGTTACTGTACGAATCATTTCCTTCATAGCTTGGGGGGTCGTTAATAAGATTTATTTTAAGTGATGAAATCATGTTTAAATATATTATTATTATTGTATTATTAGTCAAATTGTTGTGTGGAGGGAGTCCCTTGTCCTACAAACAAGAGGATCTCATACACCAATCATAATAATAATAATAATTATTATTATTATTATTTCAAAGTTTTATACGTTATTTTGTTTCTATTTCAAAATTTTATTAAAAATATAATAAGCATTTTCTCTAAACTATATAATTTTGCTATATAATTAAATTATATGAGCAAAGTCACGAGCATGTGAAACTTACTATTAGAAAAGGATTATAAGGTGACACAACACATGATGGTGTCCTAAATTCACCACAAATGGGTGTTACCAACAATGATAGAAATGCATTCATACCTACAGATGGATATAACATGGGAAATTTAGATTCCATTAATATATGTTTGAATATAGTATTTATGTTACAAAGTGCTAATCTCTTATGAATTCTTATGTGTTTACATTTTTCCTCTATATGTTTTTTGGTTGACCTCAATTTTATTTTATTTTATCTATTTATTGTAGATTTTAACCTTGTACAATTAATTATTTTGTAAACAGATTTTTAATAAAAATAGAAAAGATTCAATGGCACACACACATTACACAGATATTTTATTCTGGAAACCTAAATCGAGAAAAATGAAAACTTGTTTTGAGCCACATCTCTTCTATTCATCATACACAACTGCAATACAAGGCCCTCATACAAAAAGAGAGTTTTCTTCTTGGGAGGAAACCCTCACATAACTTCTATCGCTAGATCTGCAACCTTATAATGAACGATCCAAAATGACTACGAAATTACAATAATTTACAAGGCAAATTTACCAAAATTTTCCTCAGGGGCCCACTGGCCCCCAGCTGAGGGGGTAGATCCCCCCTCTAAACCCATGGCAAAAGAGGGGTAGGCATACCTTCATATGAATCAGGAATATAATCAGGCTCCACAACCAACACCCTTGTAACCCTACAACCAACATTAGGTCTAGTCATGCAAAGAATATAACACATACCCAACATTTACTTGGCTATTCGTTTTCTTGCTATCTTATCCATTTACTTGGTTATTCGTTTTCTTGTAGTACAATTATTAAATCTATTTGTTTTTTTATATTGTCACATTAATTTAGCACATTTAGTTTCCTTCTATTCCTCGCATTGTTATCCTATACTTTCTTTACATGTTGTCTCATCCTATATTCAATATGATCCTATTTCTTTGTACCATTTGCACACTTAACTAACTTCTTGCTCCAAATTTGTGATCAAGTTCTCTCTTGCTTATGCATGCAAGTTCTACATGCACCAAAACTTGTTAATTTCCTACTAAACAATTGAGGTACGAGCCTCTTCCAACTTACCTCCATTGTTTCATTGCACTCCCTTTTCTCAAAGTCTAAATTGTGCACCCATTATGTGCTCTTAAAACTATGCAGTTCTTCTTCTATCTACTTCCATGCACCCGTATTCTATCGTGCTTGTGACATTCCTCAATGATGATTCAAATAATGTTCATAATGAAATGAAATATAGCATCAACATAGAAAGTAACACAAAGATACAGTAAAATGAAATTCTATTACTGAAAGAATGGTTCAACCACTCTACAAATATAATGCCTAAAATGGTGGTAGCTATCTCTGAGAAAAGATGTGTCTATGATTCTCATTCATAAAAACCCATAACGAGAGGTTGGAACTACATTTTATAATAATGCCAAAAAACCCAAAGAGGAAAATCCCTAACATACATAGCCCTAACCCTAATATCAAGTTAGGGTTGAGTGTGCACATTGCATTGGACAAAGCTAATCTGTTTGGAAAAAAAGGGAGCCTTGTCGAGAGCATAAATTTTGTTCATGTATCCATTATTGATCTTATTTAACTCGTTGGAAGGGAATTTGTAGATTGAGCTAGAATCCTAGAAACTCACATCAAAACCTCGAGAAACACATGAGATAGCACTAAATAATGTGCTAGAAATTCAAGACTTGGAAACTATGAAAAACTTCAAAATTGGGATTGTTTTTGAGATGACCACTAATCACCACCTAGACCAATGCTTGATGGAGAAGCATCCTAGTGAAATAATGATCCTACATAGTCAAAGTGCGAGTTTTTGCTAAGTTTGTTTTTTGATAGGTTTAGTGGGATTTTGGGTCATGGCTTTTATTACTTAAAGTTTTAGGAAGTATCATCACTGGGAGCTTGAATTCTTTAATTTTCATATTAGACATAGGATTAATGGGGTGATTTCACCTAGATTCCTTCTTATTTCTATACAACTAATATATTAGGGACACGTGTAATAGTGGAGGTGCTTCAAAAACCATTGGATTACACAGAAGATCGATGACCTCAATTAATTTTGGGACTTCTAAGTTATGAATGCCCAAGTCTTACCTTATTTTATTGTAATAAATCATTGTTAGAGATGTCATTATTGTTGTCATGTGGTAATGAACATGAGTTTAGTTGTTTGATTCACTGAGGAGAGTTTGTATAGGATGGTGATTGTAGTTTGAACCAAGGGATCTCAACCTTATGTACAAAAGGGAGGGTGTTACGGGGAAAATCCCCCTAAACTGGGTCTAAGGAATAGCTAGAGTGATAACTCCCTTAAAAGACTGATGTACCCTTAATCTACCCCAAAACCATCTAAACTATGTGATGAGAGAGAAAGGAAAGAGAGAGTTAATGAGTGCACCTTCAATCCTTGAGGTTAGTGTAGACCTCTTCCGCTTGTTTCCACCTCCCAGATCACAGATATCCTCCCAAAGCTGACCTACAAGGGGTTAAGAATACAATGCAATAACACATACAATCTCTAATGATCACTTTAAAAGTATAAACATAGATATAAATGCTCAAATTAACAAAAACATGTAAACATAGGGTTTTGGGACAAGGATAAACCCTTTTATTCAATTTCAAGATAAAAAGGGTTACAACCTTTGCTGGCAATATCTCCACGAACCAAGGCCAGACTCCTTTGTCACGGCTCCAAGTGCATCAATCCCACATTATATTCTCACAACCAACATATCACCAAGGGAAGGAGGAAGGGTTGCATAAGGAGAAAGGCTGGAGGGGAAGGTTGAGGCTAAAACTCAAAATGAGATGCAAATCTTGGGCTAAGAAATGGAAGGGATTTTGGTAGAGTTTTCTTATTCTCTTGCTCATGTTCATAAATGACTCCCCAAGACCTCTTTTTATATGAGAAAAATATGGTTATTCGATTTGGGGATAGGCTACAAGGGGTAAAACGGTTAGGAAACCCTCCACACTCCATAAACTCCGCCGAATTCCGTGCAATTTATATTTTTTGAAACTTTTGGAGGTAAACGCGGGCTAACTAGCATGCATCACATGTGTGTATGTGGGATAACTAGCATGCAACATGCATGTGTATGCAGGATATTAGTGCAGCAGGGTGTGTACACTATCCAAAAAATGGTTTCTTAGAAGGAAGCCTCAACAATATTTTTGGCAAATTATGCAAATGGATGGGCCAATGTCTTATATGCACAGATATGGAATTTGGGACTATAACAGATGCCCCCTGATGTGTGAGGTTAGAAGAGAAACCGATGGACAAAATACATTACAATATATTTACACAGTGGGAAGGCACAAAGTTGAGTGAGCCCGAGACGAGTGTTTGTGAGCATGTCATCTGCAAAATAATGATAATCTCTCTGAGGTGGGCATACCCATGCTCGAGATGAACTAAGCATGGATGCCAATGAAGTACACTACAGATCCATGTCATATATGACTACGAGACAAAATATGAATGTCTGTATAAAGTGTAGCCTCGAACAATACAGAACGGATCTACATCTTAAGATCATCTGAAGATATACAAGTACAACATGGTATGCATCTTCAAGAAGCATCGATGCCTGTGGCTGAGAACTTCATAGCTAGAGCAAAAATTTCAAGATCTTCAAAAATCAAGTAGGAATACAATAGGAGTGTAAGACTCACTACCCTGAGGTCTTCGACATTCCGTTAGGGAAAGATTGGACGATCTTTCTCATCAGGCATAGAACTTCATTGATTTTGAATCCGAAGTTGACTGGACTCTCGGGATGGCTGACTCATGAAATTCAAGAGATCAACTACAGAATGGACGACTCAGGTTGGATAAAAATTCCCTTGGACAAAAGCATGACCAAATGATGAGACTAAAGCAACGTATTATTGACATAAGTCTGTGATACATGAGGCACCACAAACTCTCCATATGTTTGGAAGAGTAATCAAATGGAGGAGGACACAACTCTATGTAACGAGAACAACTTCCTAAGGTCATATTAGATCCCAATGCTTGGAAAACAAATGGAAGGATGTGCTTTTTCCAAGGGTGACTATCTTGCTGTCGATAAAAGAGAATGTATATCCCGTCCCCTCTTTTTGGAATATTTGATTTTTTTGTCTTTTTCAAATTTTTAACGAGCTTGAAAAAGAATAAAATAATGCTACGTTACAAAGGAGGAACAAGTGTCGTGGGAAAGAAAACTAGTTCCAAACGCATGGAACATACTGATACTCATTGCAAGGAGACATGTGCAAGATAAGGACACTCAGGAAAATTCCTCCATGGGTCAAGGTGTCAGATTGCGAGGGAAAAAGTGCTACAAGGCTTGCATTTAATGAATGATTTTAAGGTTCATTTAATAACAACATGAAGTCGACATTAGGCCAAAGATGCAAGGATGAGACATGTGGTGCAATTAAGTATGACACAACAAGACTCCTTCTATGTGAACTTTTACGAGCCCAGAGAAGGTAAGATCGATGGTTTTTCATGTTTAGAGAGTTTGAAAAACACTAAAAGAAGACTCCAGAGTGTTCCTTTTTCGTAATTAGTCCAGTCAGTTCGAAAAAGGGTTAAACTTATATCGAAAGGATTTCTCTTCAAAACCATTTTAATGAGTGTGACCAAGACAAGATCACTCAGCTATATTTTCAATTTTAAGGAGTCTAAAAAGAGCTTAACTATGGACTCACAACCTTTTTCTAAGTTTAGTCTCCTTAGCCCAAAAAAAGTTGCATTATGTTGTCATTGATGTCAAAGAGTTGGTGTCTTGTCATAGTATCATTGATGTATTGATTGATGTCCCATGTTGTCATAGATGTAATCGATGTCAAAGATGTCAAGTGGTGTCATAGTGATGTATTTTCATGGATTGATGTATAGACGAGATGATGTAAAGGTTGGTCATTATTGTCTTGACACGCTTGATAGGAATAACCAAATGGATAAATTCCAAAGTTGTTCCCTAATGGAGAAAGCCCTCACGGGAATATGATCTTGGATAAAGTTCTCAAAGTGGTCCCGTTATGGTGAAATCCCTCATGAGAAGATGCTTTGTGAAGTCCAAATGGTGAAGTAGCCCAGTAGTGTGGTTAGGGAACCCAAGTTTGCTTAAGGAATAATGTAATGAATATCAGTGAATTTGCAGGAGAAACTATTCCATATGGATAGTATATGTCATGCCATTTCTGGTGATATGTGGAACGTCACATAACTCCTCACGGTTAGAGATTTATGGCCATGTGAAGTTAGAGAACCCTCATGAGTTATCTAGAAGCCTCTAGAAGGTCAAAGAAGTCAAATTATTCTAGAAGCTCCTAGAAGAAGTTGACCAGTCAAAGTGGTTAGTCATGGGTTAAGCGGCTGCAACAAGAAAACAATTAAAAATAAATTAGTTGCAACTAGAATAGGAGAGTTTACTATTTGTGGATAAAGTGGTTATGTGGACAAAGTGTTTAACTGGAAAAAGTGGCTAAGTGGACAAAGTTGGTTAAGTGGACAAAGTGGCTAAGTGGACAAAGTGGTTATGTGGATACTTCTATAGGAAGCTACTTGGAGAGTATAAATAAGAGAGCAAGGGTCTCCCACAATCAATCAACTTGACGGCAACAGGCTTGCTCTAGCTAGATGGCAGGTTGGGTCGGTCAACTAAAAATAAGGAAAAAACTAATTTTCCAGTTTTGAGAATGATCCTTCTTATTTTCAATCTGGAAGGATCTCGTGAAAATTTACTAGGGAAACGAGTTGATTATTCGACCATCTTTCTTATGAGATCTCTTGGTTCTAATTAGCAAAATTGGTGAATAGCAACTTCCTTACGAATTATTTTTGTTCGGGTACGAACCGTTCAATCTTTTGGAAAGAAATAGATAATAAATAAAAATAGCTTTTCCTGAACCTGTTTCTCTCTTATCCACACCCAACTCCTTCTTCATTTCTTTTCTCCATTCACTCCCCTACTTTCATCCCATCTTAGATTCCTAGGGATAATCGTTTTTGCTATTTTCTTCCAAGAACCACCCAAAATTTCGAATAAAGGGGGGAAATAATTTTGCTTCTCCAAATCTTCATTCTTTCTCTCCCATCAATGAAAGAATGACGTGAAAATAAAATTCTATCAATTCATTTTCTGCATGGCCCAGTAGATTGGATCTAGTCATAAGAATAGAAAAATGCTTGGTGTAAATCAAAATAACTCCTTGGTCTTCGACCCCCCACTACGAACGATCCTTGGAGGACAAACTTGATTCGTTTCCCAAGTTGCTTGGTTCTCAAGATCTATCGATTGTCAGAATTTTACAGCTCCCATAGTGTGACGGGCGATGTGTACAAGGCCTGGGAACGGTTTCACCGCCATATGGATGACCGATGATTACTAGCGATTCTGGCTTCATGCAGGCGAGTTGCGACCTGCAATCCGAACTGAGGTCGGGTTTTTGAGGTCATTTTCCTCCCACTACTTGGGAGATTACAAATTAGTATCCATTTTGAGAATATTGAATTTCTACAAGTGACTGAGGTAAACAAAGGAGATATAAGGTGAATTTCAGAGGGAATGTAAAGTAAAGAAGGCCAAAATTCAAGGGAGGATAAATTATTTTGTTGATACTTTCTAAGGTATGTTATTTACAGGTCATCTCGCCATTTTCACAATAACGTTTTTTCTAGAATGAGTTAGATAGCGAAATCTGGAGGATGTTGAGACTACATATCCAAGTAACTGTGATAAACATTTCATCTTGTGGGTTGTTTTATTTTGGGAGTTACACGTCGTGGAAAATAGGGTTTGTGGCTAGTCCTAAAACTAGTCTAAAATAAGTGTTTCAGGTAAAAATGTCATAACTTCTTTATAACATATCCAAATTCAGTAAGACCAAATGTATTGGTTATAGTAAAATATGTAGTATGTTTTGTACCATTTTTAGATCGATACAGAGAATATTCCATGCGGGGAATGCTCTACAAGTATGTTCTCTGGAATAAGCCCAAATTCAGCAAGGTATTCCATTTTTGGTATAACTCATTTTTTGGGAGGTTCCAAATAGTTAAACCTAGAGGAATTGCAGAAAATACACTGAATAACATTGTGTACCATTTTCATACCTTTATTCATTACAGGTACAAAGTTATGATTGTTTCAAGTTAGGGTTGTTGACTAATCCAAAATTAGTCATGTGAGACTAAAGTAAAGTTTGATGAAAATGCTTGTTTCTTATTGTTGAAGTTAAGGAATTGTAGGTATATGATCACATACACCAGGTATGTTACATAGTTGCAGATTAGATTTGGATGATGATATTGATGAGATAGGTTGAGGTGACAGGTTGTGCATAGTTGATGCACTTGTATTGGTATAGACTGTTGGTATAGTTTGACAGATTTATTTCTGTCTACAAGCTAGGTCTTGTACTTGAGGGTTGGATTCCTCACATCTCGGTTGGTGCTGAGACACACATGTTGGGTCTTGCATTGAGAGTTGGTGCTCTCTTGGAGTTGGTGCTGATAAAACTCGAAGGATTGTAGTCCGTAATACAAAATAAACTTATACATATATCTGGTGTTCCTTGTGTTCTTTATTGTGATGGTGCATAGATATTTATTGTTAATGTATGTAATTGAGATATATTTACATGCAAGAAACTAAGTATGAATGGAATTAATAAGTAATGATGTTGTGAATGGTGATTGCTAACTAAAGTTTTGTGAGAAGTGCAAAAATATCCCTCACACTGATTCACCCCCCCTCTTAGTGTGATCGGTGTGTCCAACAAAAATGTATAAAATATAACTTAGGAGAACTCTTCTAGTGAGACATGTCTCTCGAGGCGTACCTTTTTCCTAGATAATCTATTGTTTGGAAAAAGGGTTAAACTTGTGCCAAACAGATATTCCTTCTGGACCAATTAACGAGTGTGAAAGGAACAAGGTCACTCGATGATCTTTTCATATTTAGGGAGTCTGAAAAGAGCTTAACTATGGACTTCGAGGGGTTTCCTTTTTCGTAGATAATCTCCAAGGCCCGAAAAAGAGATAAACCAAAACCAAGGAGAATGGCCCTTTATTGAAACTTTAGCCCCTCAAGCCCAAAAAAGGGTTAAACTTATGCTTGAGAATACTCTCCTAGAAAACCGAAGCTCCTAGGGCATACCTTTATTCCTAAATTAACCATCCAGACCGAAAAAGGGGTAAACTACCACTGGACATATGTGCCTTCAAATTTTAGTTTGACGAGCATGAAGGGAAACAAGATCGCTCAACAATCTTTTCAATTTTAGAGAGGTTGAAAAGGGATTAAAGAAGACTCCAGGGGGTCTTCTTTTCTTAAGTAATCCAAATGATACTAAAAAGAATAAATGATCTCTCGTTAGATGTTTCTTTAAAAGTTTAAGCGAGCCTGAAAGACAACAAACCATGCTCATAGGGAGTTCCTCAGGCATGAGACAGAACATATGAAGAAGAATGGGGCTTTGATATACAATCATGGTGGGACTAAAAGGACTCCCAAGCCTATGGAAAAAAATTCACAGCATGGATGCCAAAATGCAACAAAGGATCTACCTAGGCAATCCATGTAGAAGAAGGCTCTACCACCTAATTACGACACTTCTAAAGCAACATAGATGGTTCTGTGTCACACATTGGTGGGATCGATCCTATTCCAAAGCGAAAAAAGTCAACAATATGCAAGATGCAAGGTGATGAGAACCTAACCTATATTCAAATTTCAAAAAAACAACTTTACTGCAGGATGATGTGAGTGCAACCTGTCTAAAAAAACACCAAACCAAAAGAAAAAGTTCATTAGAACGACCCAAAAATATCTCAAAAAGAAACTCAAGTACCCACTGGGCCAAGAATATGGAAAAGAGGACCTAACTAGGGCAAACATAGCCAAAAACGTCTATAAATAGAGGTGGACAACTCATTTTAACCATTGCAAATTGGAAAATAACCAAAAAGCCAAAAAATCTCTTCTTTGAAATGTGAATTCAAGGAGCTACGGTGGATGAAAGATCTTCAAACATGAACCAAACAAGTACAAATGACCTCTCTCATCCTTTTCATTCATTATTTATTACTTATTTTATTTTTTAGAGGGTGAACGCCCTAGTAAAAAGGTCGGGCCTGCGTGTACGTGGGCTGTCCACGCTCAGCACGTGTATGTATGCGGGAAAAGTAACACTTAGCTTGCGTGCATACGTGACTATCTTAAATACAACCCGCGTACATCTCTTTAAGATTTCAAAAAAAATGAAACAAGGGACTAACCTCACAAATGTTTTTGCAATGGGATGCATGTTCACTAGTGTGAGAGAGAACATGAGGAGTTAGATGTCTTGGTAGAGGAGGATCTAGGGGGAATTTCCATGCTTAAGCAGCGTGGTATGATGAAATTATTTTAGCGTCCATTCATGAGGGAAAAAACCAGGATACTGAACCATATGATAGAGTATTGGCATCCAGATGCAAAGGCCTTCATGCCATAGGTCCAATCATTGACTTCGACGATGAAGGATATCTACTTTTTGACCGACCTCTCCAGGAGGGGGGAACCTGTCAACTTGAGGACCTTTCCTCTAGGACCACACAACATAGAATATTACATTGGGATGTATTGCGAGGCTGGCACTCAGAAAGTAGGATCTTATGTGCCAATTCATAAGATCACAAGCCTCAATCTTCGAATAGTACTTTACATGATTGGGTGGATCACTAGATCCACAACACTTCATTAGGATTCACGTGCATAGATGCATTATGCAGCTCAGTGTCTAGATGCTAGCATTTTTTACTGGAGCACTACAATGCTCACATATATGAAAAAACAACTGACTGGCTACTGAAGAAGAACAAATAAGAACTTTGAGTTCGGGACTGTGTTGTGCGCTTTCTTTTCCGAGAGAGTGCTAAGCCTTACCCCGAGGGAGACAGTACGAGGCCATATTGCCTCCTTTCCAAAATTATGTAGGTGGGAAACTTTGTTACCTCGATAGGGTGCGGGGAGAGTATAAGAGGCCTTTGACGATAATTCTTTTGACTGGTGGGCCCATCAAATTTTTATGATCAAGGACTACCCCTATGCAAGGATTAGTTTCCTGAGGGATCCTGATATGCCTATGCCCCCTGGCGAGGAGCGCGGAGAGATAGGTAAACACATTTTAAATTTATTTTATTTTTAAATTTGTAAATGTTATCCTTTTTATGGTAATGTCAAAGTACTAACTCAATGATCTGTCATATACAAATGTGGGACTAGTACGACCCGCCGACTTTGCCAAGACCAGGCATCGTCCTCGAGTGGATGCCAGACTAACAAAAGTAGGAGGACTAGTAGTTGCAGGAGGACTACCAGTTGGAGAGGCTGAGAGAGTACTACGACTAGTAGAGAGGAACCTAATAGCTCTCACTCGTGTAGTGTCGAGGGAAGAGATAGAGGACCTTGCCTCGGCCATGCAACCACATGTTGTTCCGACGTCTTGCAAAAATCATATTTCATTATACTAAAGAAAATAGGCCTAGGCCATAGTTAGTACTGGACCACATATGTGCCGAGGGAACCTTTTGTACTCTATTATATAGTGAGGGCTTGATCCCAATGATGTATACCAAATATATTTGAGGATTTATTACCCACTTTTGTACTTGAGATATTATTTTTTGGACACATTATTATATATATACATCTTTTTGTCTTATGGATAAACATTTTGTGTAAATGTATTTACGTGTGCGTGTATGTGTGTGCTTTTACTTTTATGTGTGAACAATATTCCAATCTAATACTTGAGTAGCCAATGCATCAATTAATTGATTAGTTTTCCTAGGAACATGAATATAAGTAATATAATCCAAATAGTGTTCTAAGAAACGTACCCTAAGAAATCGTCAGTGAAGGGTGGGATCGTAGACACAATATACTCCATTTAACTAAGACACGACCAATTGAGCATCTAGACAAAACCAGAGGTGATAAATACCATGTGACAATGCATCACGTAGTAATTCTATTATGACAATGTACTGAACAACATTATTGGTTGCTTCGCCTAAGAAAATACCTCCATAAGACATCAACTGACCAAAAGGTGTAAAGATCACCCAAGTTGCGGAAGAAAGCCTTCGAGTGTGTCGGCTAGCACCGTCTGTGAACCCAACATAGACCTTAGATTCACTTTACATCTACCACAGTGAAAACAAACACAATAAACTACACATCCATAAAAAAGAAAAGACAAGACTGTATAAATAAAGCTATACATTATATACAATAATTCATGCTCAGGTGACCGATCTAAGTGTAATACTTCTTAAGGGAGAGCCCATTTCTAGGCTTCGATAAAGTGTTACCCTCGAAATCAACCAGTTGATAGGCACCATTTTCTAAAACTTTCTTAAAAATGAACGGTCCGAACCACATGGGTTTGAACTTGCCTACCCCCAAGGGATCTTTATCTTGGTCATAGACCAAGACAATATCACCTTCAGAGAAAAATCGAGGGAAAATAGACCGATCATACTGACACTTGACACATTGTTTGTGAGCCTCGTTGTCTAAGGCTGCATCTCGATGCTACTCATCAAGTTGCTCGATATATAAAAGACACTCTTTAAGTGGAGCAGTGTCGGGCAGTAGTTCGACTACCAACTTAAGAGAAGGTATTTGACACTCTATGGGAAAGACTGCCTCCAAACTGTAAACGAGTTGGAAAGGAGAAAAACTGGTAGTAGTCTTGATTGAGGTTTGATAAGCCCAAAGTGTCGAGGACAACATCAAATTCCCATTTCACTTGGCCGAATTGATCATCCACTGAAGAATAGTCTTGAGATACTTATTAACAACCTCCACTTGACCATTTTCCTGTGGGTAGTAAGGTGATGAATGTTCCTACTTAAACCCTAGTTTTGATGTTAACTCATACATCATCTTGTTCTGGAAGTGACTGCCATGATCTGTGACAATCTCCTTTGGAATACTGAACCTGGCTACAATTTGGTTAAAAATGAAAAGTGCAGTTATTTCCCTATCATTGTTGAACTTTGACATAGCCTCGAACCACATAGTAAAGTAGTCTACCGCTACAATGATATATTGATGCCCCCTATCTGAAACCAGGTGGAATGTAGTAAAATCAATCCCCCACTTGGTGAAGAGACCAACAACAATAAATGGAAACATGGGAGTAGGGTGTGTCCACATCTTTCGAGAGAAGATATGGCACGGGTGATACTACTTGACTACCTCTACACAATCTTTGATCAACGAGGTCCAAAAGTATCTAGTGCGAAGAATATTTTGGGTTGTTTCCAACCTAGATAGGCAACCGCCACATGCTCCTATGTGATAGTCATTCAATACAAGTTCTTCCTGTTCATGAGTGAGACAACAACAGAGAATGCAATCCACTCCTTAACAATATAAAGTATCATTGAGGATAAGATATTTTCACGCTTGATGGCGTATTCGTCGACGCTCATCGCGAGAAGCAGAAGATAGTCACTTCAAGGTTTGAAGATACACAAGTATATCTCCATACCAAGGGTCCGAAGATGCAATAAGGAAAATATTCCCATTGATCAATGACTCTTCGGGTAAATTATTACCACTCTCGACCGAAAGTTCCGAGATTAGTTCAGTAAATACCAAGGAATTTTTAGACTTCATCGAAACAAAATCCAAGTCAAATTCTTGTAGGATGATTGTCCATCGGCTGATTTTCCCACCGATGACCCTTCGTGTTAACACATATTGAAAAGGGTTCACGACCGCTATGACGATGGTCTTGTGGAGTAAGATGTAATGACAAAATCGTTGGACAACATGAACAGTTGCCAAAGCAAGTTTCTCAACATGTGTGTAGTTGAGTTTAGGTCTTACGAAGCCTCAACTAAGATAGTAGATAACATGTTCTTTGAGCACGTCATATTCTTGGACCAAGACCAAAAAATAGTAGATTCTGTGGAAACCAAATACAACAAGAAATCCTTGCCATAATCCGGAGGACTGAGCAGAGGAGCAGGCGTCAGAGCACGTTTCAATGATTTGAAAGAGTGTTGAGCCACTTCATCCCAACATAATGGGACTCCTTTCTTCAAGAGATGCATAAACCCTTTAGTAATCTCGGCATAGTTGGCAACAAAACAACGAAGAAAGTTGGCTTTCCTCTATAGACTTTGAAGCTTGGGGATTGTGCATGGGGGAGGCAATTGAACTATTGCCTCAACCTTCGGAGGATCAACCATGATCCATTTAGTTGACATGATAAAACCTAACAAGTATCCCGATGTCACACAAAAACTACACTTAGTTTGATTCAGGCAAATCCAATAGCAACTACACCTCTCAAAGATAAGTCTTAAATGGGCGGGATGATCAGATCTCTTATGAGAACGTGATGCCATATCATCAAGACACACCTGGGCTATGTGCTTGAGGTCATGGAAGGAAAATGACATGGCCCGCAAAAAAAATTCTCTAGCATTCTAAAGGCTAAAAGGCATTTTCCTATACGTGAATGTACCCCAAGGACAAATAAATGTTATTTTATGTTGGTCCTCGGGCTTGATCTGAATATGGTTGTACCTAGAAAATCTGTCTGTAAAAGAAAAGAAATCACAACCCACACATTCATCAACAATCTGGTCAATTAATGGGGTTGGAAAATTATCTTTTGGGAAATCTTTGTTTAGATCACAAAATTCCATACAAACGTGGATCCTGCCTTGATTTTTGTTGACAGGAATAGGGTTCGACACCCATTCCATTAATTTCACTGGATAGATGAAACTATCCTTGATGAGTTTCTCTACCTCAACCTTGATCGTCGCTGCCTTGCGAGGATTGACTGGGCAAAGCTTTTTTCAAACAGGCTTAACATCGGGGTAAGTTGTGATCTCATGTTCAACGATACATGGGTCAATGCCTAACATCTCCTCATAAGACCAGGAAAGACGTCGCAAAACTCTTTAAATAATTCAGTGTAGATATGAATCTCTTTGGGGGAACAATCTTCTCCAATGAAGATGTTTTCCACGATGATAGGGGTTCTAGAGATGTCGATAGGAATTGATTCAACTATAACTTTCATGTTGCCTTTGGCATAGATTCCATGTGTGACCAAAGGGTTAACAGGACAAGGGGAATCTCCATTCACGATCATAATGAAATCTCCTGCCTCTATTCTCTTCAACTCGGGTAAGAAATAAGATATGTGGTGAAGATCATCCCAAGGTCTGTCTGGCCCAGTCACTGCCTCCAAAATTGCCTTGTTAGAGGGAAAGACTAAGTCCAAAGGATCATAAGTGGTGAGAGAGTCCTGAGCCCAAATAGGCTCAAGAACGAGATCTAGCTTCTGTGGGGAATCCATATTAGGGTTGGTTGAGGCTTGCTGGACAATACTGTACGCAACCTCAACAACGGATAAGGGCATAGCCATTACAAGGTTCTCTACCCCTTCCATCAAAGCCAACGGGGAAGGTAAAATCCATAGGTCGTTAAATTAACTCGTTCTAAAAGAAGTGACTTGAAATATTGCATCCTTCGGCTTGTCGGGGACAACTAAAATAAGATTGACATCATTAGCAGGCAATGGATAATCCAAAATCCCCATTAAATATGGAAACAATCTGGCACCTAAGTTGACGTTACCTAGTTGCAGGTTGTTAATCATCGGGATCATGGATTCCCCTGATGAAGGGTTAGGACAGGAGAAGGATAATTGATCAATGGTTATTATCCTTCCTTCGTGAGGAAAACATAAGACCCGTAAAACGATGGATACAAATTGTTATAGTGTAGGTCCAACTTATCCCTAACAAAATATTGTAGTCTTAAGGCACATCGACTACTTCTACTTCGACGCACACAGTTTTTCCCTCCAATTGCACGGGGAAGGAGGGAATTATGCCATGCCGTCTAAAATATCGAACGTCAAATGTGGTTAGAAACATGGGTGATGAAGACAACTCAAGTTGGCCAATGGCCTTCCAACATGCCAACGACATCATGCAAGTTGAGGCACCCTCATCAACCACCATATGAAAAATGTTCCGTGTCAACGATTTCGTGGCATACACCACTACTATATGAAAAGCGACATGGTGAGGAAGACAAGGTTTATAATCTGTAGGGTAAAAAAGAATCATTGTCGAGTTAGTAGTCTCGACCACTCCCAAGGCAGACAAAAATGCTTTCTTCTATGAGGGGAAACTCTAGAGGACTTCCAGAGAAGAAATTGCATAAGGAGTTTGTGCCAGATCCTCCACGACGGAGTAATTTCGAGCATCACTTTCATTTGAGTGGTGAGAATCCTTTTTAAATGCACCCTTAGGGATGTGAGTCATAGTTTCTCCCATGGTCTTCTCAATTTGAAGAGGAGGCAGTGGCTTGGAGGCTTCTTTGGCCTTCTCAACAGATTCTGGCATTCTGTAATTATGAGCCCTGGTCCGCAGATGAGATTTGAACTTCATCATATAAATGTTTGCGGCTCCATTGTTAGTATTAGGCATGGGGGCTCCCTAATTTCCCCCAAACGCGTTCATGGATGAAGAAGCTTGAGCCAAATTTTTCCCTTATGGAAAAGGGTTGGCTAACATGACAGGTTGCTTCTATGCCAATAGATTTTGGGATTCCTCAAGCTGAGGGCATTGGTGAGTCAAGTGGTTGTCCATGCAAAGCTTACACAAAAACTTCACCTTCCTCTTTTCGTTTTTTCCCTCGCCAACATTATTTGCAGCCTTCTTATCCCCCTTACCCTTCTTGTTTTTATATTTTCTGTTTCCCTTGGTTTGTTGGTTACCCTTGGGATTTTTCGATTGCACACTGTGTACATTCGATGTTTGGGTTACGGGGGAAGCCAAACTAGGAGTTTGGCTAGCCATATTCTATTAAATCAATAACTTCTATAACTGATTAGTCAACTGATCTGTGGGCTTGCTCTATGCTGAGCCTACTATGCCATCGGTGTGAATCCTGTTGGAAGTAGGTTGAAGTGGAAAGAAGGATGATCGTGGGGAAAGAAAGCGTGAAAAATCTGAAGAAACAGATGGAGGGAGACACAACACGTGCACATGCAAGGAAGCATGCACAAGGAAATCGACAGCTGGAAGGAAGAACAACACGCGTGCATGGGAGGAAGACCTAATGTCGTTCGGGTTAGGGTTTTTGTAATACATTGTAAACGGATGAAGAGCCTGATAGATATAAATATAGATACATAGGTATAATAGGGGGTTCCCTTTTTGTTGTGTAAGGTTGGTTCATGATTAGTTCACTTTTGTATTGTTCATACTGGTTATGTACGAGCCGATACGATATGTAATTTTGTGATGAACTATTTTGTAAGTTGTTGATCTATAGGGGAGAGGAGAGAAGGAAGATCTAAGGATTAGATCGCAAGCTATGGAGCCTGGTGCGATCTAGTTTGCCTCTCATAGATCTTACCCATTTGAGAAGAATTGTAAGCACGCGACGCTGGAGATGCAGAACTACGATAATAAAAGAGCCAAGAGCCAAATCTTTGTGGACGTATCCCAGGAGGGCGTGAACCACGGTAATATCTGTGTAATGTGACAAATGCATGTATGTCTTTACTTTCTCTCAGCAGTTAATTGTTGTGCTTAATGAATGAGTTATTATATTGTTATGGAATACGGTGGTGTGTTAAGGGAATAACCTATGAAGACAATGCATAATCACGAATAATAGTAGATTGAAATAACCATTTATAAAAGCTGGCCTTGATTAACGAACCCCTATCTCATACTCAATCCTAGGCTATAAACACCTGAGTGTTACAACCACCCATTTAAAGCTATCTTGGGTGAGATTGCGTAGCACATTCTGTGTGTTGTGTTGCCTTTTGGTTCACCAGGAGGGCCGATAGTCTTAGAGGCTTTTTTGGAAACCCGAAAAGACATGAATCCTGGATCAATAACGTAGACGATAGAAAAGGGAAAATAAATGACCAGTAAATGGTTCCATTGCCATTGGAAGGAACAAGAGGAGGACTGAGTAGAGGAGATAGATTGAGCGAGAAAAGAACAAAGAAAAGAAGAGAGAAATGAGCCATTAGAAGGGTATGTTGAGACCGTGGAACCCCACAAAAGAATAAATTGAAAGTTGGTTGAGAACCAAAGAACTAGAGTTTGCACAGAAAGACAATAGAAACCCTAGAATCACACCCCGAAAATATCTGGACAAATACGTGTTTATTGATTTGCATGAAGTCTTTTTCTGTGATTTTACGCATCTGCTATAGGAGTGGATACTAAGGTTGAAGGATAACCACGTGATGAACCGAATTCGACAGCTAGATTGGACCCCAGTACAGATTGAGCAGTTACAGCAGGTGAACAACAAATTCACCTACGCAGTATACTTCTGGCTTGACAGTATTGTTGCAGGGTTCATAATAGAGTTTACAGTTGACACAACGAAGTGATACAATGAAACAGAGCAAGAATTTCTATGCGGACCTCGAGGAAGGTACATTCGATCAATGTATACTTCTATTAAGATACTATTATATAACAAAGGGGTAATGAAAATGGAATCAAACAACTAAACTTCCCTGTGTGCACGGGGAAAGGGGGGAAGAACTGACAGAGAGGGGATAAATGGAAGGAGGTAAGAATAAAGACAAGAAGGAGGAGGAACACTTGGACCCAATCATGATGGATGATGACCAGATCAAGTGGATCTTGGCGTCATCAGGAAAGATGCATAGTGGAGCACCCTACCAATATAAAGTGAATACCAAGAAGAGATCCGTAGCCGTGAGGGAAGGCTTGGCAAGTGACGAGGAAGAGGTTGATGATCTCCGGGATGTGGAGCAGATTGAAGAAATCCTGTGCACAACATATGAGAGGAAAACAAGAGGTCTGAGAATGGGAGGAGAAGGAAACCATCCTATCCATATTAATGTCAGTGTAGTACCCATAAACCCATGTGCGACTAATACACCAAAGAGAACACCATTGTTTAGACAACCGAAGTTTGGAGGAAGTCCGACAGCAGGAAGTACATCTACACAAGGAGCAACAAATGGAGGAGCCAGTTCAGGCAACACTAGTCAAGTATCCACATCGTGCGGAGGAGGTAGTAGTTCAGTATTCAGAATGGTAGGACACAATCCTACCATCGAATTACCATAATTCCGAGGAGAAGCAGTAAAAGACCCTGAGAAGCATTTGTCCATTTGTGCAAAGATCTGGGAAGAAAAACAAATCACTGATGAAGATACCAAACTCGCGCAGCTAATGATTATGCTAAGAGACCGCGTACTAGACTAGTACATGAGCCTAGACACAAACAGTGCCCCTGGGATGACAAGGAAACTGACATGCATTAAGAAGTTATTGATTAATGAGTTCCATAAGCAGAGATTAGAGGATTAGTACATGAATGAGATGATCAAAATAAGACAGAAACCAAGAGAATATGTATGGGAGATTGATCAAAGATTCAAGTGACTAAAGGTAAAGCTAAAATACCTTATGACCGATATGTAACATCGAAAACTGTTTGTCAAATCACTACTACCACACTTAAAATACCCTTTATGACAACAAAAGTTTAAGACGCAGGCAGAGGCTTTGCAGGTAGCCTTGCAATTGGAAGAGAACCAATACCAGTAGACAGACCCAACTATTGAAGAATTGAAGGAGGATTTGAAGAAGCTCACGTTTCAGCTGAACCAGAATAAGAACAAGGACAAATGAGAAGTCATTTGGTGTACCACATGCAGGATGGAAGGACACCACAAAAACAAGTGCCCAACATTCACGCAGTATATGGAAATAGGAACACCGAACCCATTACCAACGGGAGGATTATGGTGCGAAATATGCAAGAAATCGGGTCACGACCCTTATCACTGCACGATGATGCAGAAGTACAAGACATTTCCAAAGAGTTCATATTGCACCTTTTGCAAGTCAGTGGGCCACGATGATAAAGATTGCAGAACTATGGAGCTGATGCGGGAAAGAACATTAGATGCATATACGGTACAGGCCGAAATGATGACTGGGCAAGCAACGCCACAGTTCAATTAGGACCCAACTCCATACAACACTGTGCAACAACAGTATAATAATGCACAACAACCATACAATAATGCATAGCCTCGGTACAACCCGACACAACCCCAGTACAATACCGCGCAGTACAATCAAGCACCACAATATAACGTGCCGAGAGGTGATCGAGCAGGATATCGAGGGGGAGGATGAGCTAGAGGAGGTTTTGGACAAGGTAGAGGACCAGTCATGTGTCACAATTGTCAGCAACCAGGACATTATGCATGGGAATGTCCACTTACACCATCAACTTGTATGTATTGCCGCGCATCGGACCACGATACAGAGGAATGTTCGACACTACTAGTAAAGATTCAGGAAAAGAGGAACCAGAACAATCAAAATGTTCAGTGGATTTCAATCGAAACAAGGGATGAAGGACGAAATATCAACATAGTTACCCGTGGAGGAGCTAAAACAGGCATTGACGCAGTTCGACAAGAACCAGCGCAGAACCAATGGGTGGGTAAAGAAGAAAACTAAACCAAGAAAGTAGTTCGATGTGCAAAAAGAAAAGGCAACCTTTAAGGAGGCCAGAGAAGAATTTCAGAAGGAGGACACAATGTCGACTTCCATTGCGCAACAACACCAGGAAGCACCAGAATGCGAGATGCCTCCATCATTGGATCACACCAACGGGATGCAACCCATGGGACAATTAAGTACAATCAAAAGCTTTTTGCAATCATGTGTGAAAGTATTAAGTGATCCATCATCTGTGAAAAAATTGCAAAAAATCCTAGAAAAGTGTAGCAATGAGATGAAAGGAAATCTAGAACCTAAAACAATTAATCACCTACACACAAAAAGAAGAACGAGTAAGGAATTTAGACTGAATGCTAACATTGGGGATTTCAATATGGGAGACATTATACTGGATCTAGGATTCGAAGTGAATGTATTGCCAAAGAAGACACGACAATGCATGGGAGAACCCACATTGGGATACTCACCTGTTCAATTGAAAATAGAAAACCAGCACAAAGTCCTACCAATAGGTAGACTGAAAGGAGTGACCGTAGATCTTGATGGAGTGCGCACTAAAGAAGACTTTGAAGTCATTGAAATAGTAGACAACACAACACCCTACCAGACATTGCTTTGCTTGGATTGCGTGTTTGACAACCAGGCCATAATCAATTTGAATACCAGGAAAATGTCATTTGAGTCTGAAGAATACAAGGTCATCGCGCCATTAGACCCATCCGAAGGGGAGAGGTTTTTAGAACCTACTTGCCCAGAATTAGAGGAAATCGTCTAGTTGTACATAACAACTGCACGCGATGAGGATTATGTAAACCCAACTACAGATGGGGTACTAAGTTGGTAGAGAATTACTTCTTGTGCGACAGACTCAGACACAGGTTGGAAAACTGGCAACAAAGGCTACACGAAGTATCCACGAGAAGATGTGAAAGAATAGACCACACAATGAGATGGGTAGGCACAGAAATCAGAGAACCACCCAGTTTCCACAGAATAAATGATTTGGAAACATTCTTGACACAGTACGAAGATGTAGTGTTGGAGAACCAAAGACTGTTAGGACTTGACTTAGCACTAAAGGCCACACCGACAAGATGGTGGGGCGCACACAAAGAGACAATCACAGACTGGTATCAATGTAAGAGGTTACTGCGCATAAGGTTCGGCGCAGAAAAAAAAAAATACACAACAGAAATATGATGGACACGAAGCACCAGTGAAACACTTGGAGGCAT
Source organism: Picea sitchensis (assembly GCA_010110895.2). Classification (NCBI taxonomy): domain Eukaryota; kingdom Viridiplantae; phylum Streptophyta; class Pinopsida; order Pinales; family Pinaceae; genus Picea; species Picea sitchensis. The sequence continues at coordinate 115,008 of SNQJ01S0030992.1, read as the reverse complement.
GTAGAACGCTGTGGAAAATGACACCACCAGAGGAATGGCCTCATCACTTCATACATACTCTAGAGGGAATACCAGTGAACTGGTATACAGACCAGGAATTGCACAAAGGAACTACCACATGGAGGACATTGCAACAAAACTTCACAGTCACTTTCTCATTCAAGCATGAGAACCCCAACATAGACTCAACCCTCAAACAGATCAATGGAGTGATATTCATCAAAGAACCGAAAATAGAATTTATCATAGAAGAGAAACAATGGAATAAGCAGACAATTAAGGAACTGTTGTCATGTTACTATGTATAGGAAGAAGCACCAGATGAAGATGATCCGTGTGATATTCAGATCGAAGAAGAAGAAGGCGAAAGAGATGTGGAAGGACCACCCATAGAATCATAAGTCGTTTCTGTGCCAATCAAGGTAAATAAAGTTAACATCGGGACAACTGAGAAGTCCAAAATGGTCAGCATTGGAGATTACTGGGATGAGAAAATAGTAGAAAGTATCACAAAATTGTTACACAAATACAGTGACCTCTTTCCCACAACACTCACAAAGATGAAGGGAATAGCCGAAGAACTAGGTGAAATGAAGATACCATTCGAAACTGAAGTGAGACCTATTAGACAACGAACCTACAGACTGAACCCTATATATAAACAAAAAGTTAAAGATGAGATCGACAATATGATCGAATCCGACATCATCGAACCAGTTGAGGAGTCAGAATGGATAATCCCAATGGTAGTACAGGATAAGAAACAAGGAAGAGGGATCGGGATATGGGTCGACTTGAGGAAGTTGAACGATGCATGCCTACATGACCCATTCCCTACACCGTTCACAGATGAAGTGTTAGAGAACATGGGAGGACATGGGGCTTACTCATTCACTGATGGATTCTCAGGCTACCATTAGATTAATATAGCACAGGAAGACAAACACAAGACCACGTTTGTGACATAATGGGGATCTTATCAGTAAATAGTCATGTCGTTTGGACTAAAGAACGCACCAACAATATTTTCTAAAGTGGTCATCGCAACATTTAAGGAATTCATCCATTAGTTTCTTGAAGTATACCTGGATGATTGGACAGTATATAGCCTGTTGAAGAACCATGTGGAAGTTTTACCGCTGATGTTAGAATGATGCAGACAATGCCAGATATCACTGAACATCAATAAATGCATATTTGGAACACCGTTTGGGATACTATTGGTCCATATAGTATGAAAACAAGGTTTATTGGTCGATCCAGCAAAGATCGCAGTCATTGTTAACTTGTCAGCACAAAAAATAGTCTGTCATCTCAGAGCAACGTTAGGCCATACCGGATATTACAGGAAATTTATCAAAGGATATGCATAGATCACAACACCAATGGAAAAGTTGTTGAGGAAGGATACGAAGTTTTAGTGGAATGAAGAGTGTCAACATGGTTTGGATACCTTAAAGGAAAATATGGTCACCGCGCTGATATTAGTACTTCTAGACTGGGAAAAGACATTCCATGTGCATGTAGTGTTGGGTATGTGTTATATTCTTTGCATGTGTGTGTGTGGGCGCGTTAGATTTGACAACTGCATCTGATGATCCCTCGTAGTAGTTCTCTTTTTGTGTCATGTGTGCCGGGTGCTTTCCTAGGGGGGTCCTAGGGGGGGGCAGGTATACCCCCCCTGGTTACATGCAACAATATTTTTTTGGGCGATTTTTGTTATTTTTAGCGGTTTACTTAAAATAATCCCGGTTTTAGGGATTAGGGTTTTAGTATCTACGGAATACCTAAAAAAATTGTATATATTGTATAGTGAATGGCGAAATTCGAGATAATGAATATAAGAAAGGTTTTCCCGGTTGAGGGTTTCCGGTATAAAATCTCCGTGTACTCTGTGTATGAGCCATTGATTCAATTATGTTTTTCTTAAGAATCTATATGCATTGCTTTACTTCACAGGTTTAAAACTTACATGTGGTATCATAGCTCATTTTTGGCTTTAGAGGGACGCCTTTGTTGTTGAGGGTTTGTCTCGGTCTTGAAAGATCAAGTTTGTCTTGGGTCTGTGATAAACCTGGGTTTAGTGGGAGCTTTTGCAGTGGAGATTCAAGTATAGAAAGAGGAATTGAGAGCTCATCTAGAATTGAGATAGAGAAGTTCAATGGTAAAAACTTTGAGCTATGGAAGCTCAAGATGGAGGACCTTCCTTTAGACAAAGAACAATGGATCGTTGTGGATATTGGTACACAGCCTACTGGTACATCGTCCACGAGCACACAGGCTATTGGTACACAATTTACTAGTACAAAAACTATGAGTATACCACCTACTGGTATGTCAAAGGAAGATTGGGAGAAGATGGATAGAAGAGCAAGGAGTACTATTCGACTCTGCCTGGCAGATTCGGTGTTGTTGAATGTCTCAGGAGAATCTACAACCAAGGAACTATGG
>SNQJ01S0030992.1:102133-112547 GCA_010110895.2 Picea sitchensis | reverse complement strand
TTTTGGGCGGTTTTTTCTATTTTTAGCGGTTTACTAAAAATAATCCCAGTTTTAGGGATTAGGGTTTTGGTATCTACGGAATACCTAAAAACATTGTATATATTGTATAGTGAATGGTGAAATTTGAGATAATGAATATAAGAAAGGTTTTCCCGGTTGAGGGTTTCCGGTATAAAATCTCTATGTACTCTGTGTATGAGCCATTGATTCAATTCTGTTTTGGTTAAGAATATATATGCATTGCTTTACTATACAGGTTTAAAACTTACATGTAGATGCATCAACGATAGCACTCAGAGCTATCTTGGTGTAGCCAGGAACATGAGAGTTGGATCACCCGATAGCGTTCACAAGCAGAAAGTTATCAGACTCAGAACATAATTATAACACGACAGAAAGATAAGGCCTAACCATGGTCTATGCACTGCAAAAGTTCACGCATTACCTATTGGGGAAACACTTTAAGATGTTCACAGATCACTCAGCCCTAAAATACCTAGTCAATAATCCAGTGTTGGGGGGGCGAATCTGTCGATGGTTACTACTATTCCAAGAATTTGACTTTGAAGTAATAGTTAAACCAGGAAAATTGAATGCATGACCTGACCACCTATCAAGGGTCACAAATGGAGAAGAACCTACAGAATTAGAAGACAACTTTCCAGATGCACAGTTATTCTCAGTATATATTGCTGATGAATACTTCACAGATATCATTTAGTACTTGACTGCAGGTACCGTGCCGCAAGAATATACCACCGCACAGAAGAAGAATATGGTAGTCCACGTGGTCGACTATCAACTGATTGTAGGACACTTATATAAAATGGGCGCAGATAGAATTTTGCGAAGATACGTATTAGAGCATGAAATACCAAGAATTTTAGCAGAAGCCCACGAGGGAATAACAGGATGACACTATGCAGGGAAAGCTACCGTGTAGAAGGTACTACACGCAAGACTATGGTGTCTAATGATTCACAGAGACTCGAAGGAGTACTATCAAAGATGCGATGTCTGTCAAAGGGTAGGCAAACCCAATAGAAGAGACGAGATGCCACTACGACCACAAGTAACACTACAAGAATTTGAAAAATGGGCAATCGACTTTGTGGGACCAATTAACCCACCAACCAAAAGAACAGGGGCAAGGTACATTATCACCCCGACGGAATATCTAACAAGACAGGCAGAAGCCACACTAGTAAAAGATTGCAGCACAGAGACAACAACACACTTTTTGTTCGACCAAGTAATCACTAGATTTGGGTGCCTGAGATTTTTGATGAGCGATCAAGGCGCACACTTCATAAACAACACCATTCGCGCAATGACTGAAGAGTTTGAAGTTCATTATCAGAAGAACACACTGTATCATCCACATGCAAATGGCACAGTGGAAGCCTTCAACAAAATTCTGGAGAACGCACTGACAAAGATTTGTAATGTTAACAGAGACAACTGGGACATCAAAGTAACAACAATGTTATGGGACTATAGGACTACATGCAAAACTTTGACAGGGCACACACCATTTAAACTAGTTTATGGCCAAGAAGCAGTAGTGCCATTATAATTTTTAGTACCCAGCTTGTGCGTAGCAACTATTACACAAATGACAGAACGAAGCACAGTACATGAGAGACCGAATCAGTTGTTGACCATGGACGAAGACCGGATCTTGGAAGGATTCCATCAACAAGTGTAGAAAGCAAGATACAAATCTTGGCACGATCGACACATCAAGAAGAAAATGTTCAAGGAAGGATATCTAGTATTGATGTATGATAGAAAATCATTTCAGCACCCGAGAAAGCTTAGAATGGATTGGTTAGGACCATACAAAGTAAAATCTGTCACATACATAGGAGTTGTACAATTAAGAGATTTAGTAGGCACATAACTCAGAGGAATGATCAACGAGAGCCGATTGAAGCTATACAAGGACAGTCGACCACCCACCGCGCAGTAAAAAAATAAAAAAATCAGAAAAAGAGAAAAAATGAAACAAAACTAAAGAACACATAGTACACTAGAAATAGAAAGGCCACATGAAGTTAGAAAAAAAAATTCGGTAAAGGCAAGAACAATGGTTATATACAAAGGGGTAACAAGCGGGAAAAGGAAATTCGGTAAAAGCAGTACAACAGGACAACACTAGGTGGAATTAAAGGATGACAAGGATCGATGGGGCATCACATTAATCGCACCAACTGGAGATGACAAAGCAAGCGTAATGACAAGTACAAAACCACCACAGATGCATTGAACCCACAATTATGGTGCATTAAACCCATAAGGAAGAAAGCATCCTCAACAAGCTTCATGGGAAGCCAATACAACACGCGAGCATGGGAGCAACTAGTCTATTCGCGAAAGGAGAAAAGACAGAGAGTAATAGCAGCCAAAACTCACAGAGTGAGACTACAGAGATCACAGAAGTTATTCAAACCCAACAAACGTTTGACGGTCATCACCATGGCACCATCGAAACCAACAGAAGCAAGCCAGACTGCCAGACCGACTAAGGTTCAAACTAGGTGACAAGGACCATTGGAAAAGAATGAACAACACAGTTGAAGATTGTCGATATTGACGAAATCCCATCCCCAGAGACGATACCGATAAATTCTACACCGATTCTGGAAGATATTCAACAACCAGAAGCAGAGGCCATGAAAGTGGATACAACCATAGCGATGCAACAACATCAGATCTAGGAAGTGAAAACCCAAAAGGAAGTGCAACTAGAAACCACCGAAGTAGCCCTGGAAGTTAATGAAACGACACAGAATCTAGAAGCAACAATGGATCCATATGGGTCTCAAATGACCATCTCAGGAAAACCAACAGGGGAGACTGCTGAAGATGCCTCAGCTTGGCCAAAATGTTTGATGGGAGAGCAACCGGAAGCTGCTAGAACTTCGAACCAACCACCGTAGCAGGAAGATAAAGTACAGATACCGAGCTCACCCCACAAGAAACCTGCAGTAGAAATTGTTCTACCATGCATACCAACTGGCGTACAGGTAGGACCTGAGCTACTGGACCACATTGGGAAGATCAAATATTCATACCATGACATGTCAGATGAGACCAAGTTACTGAAACTTGCACAGAGGGTCTTTATACAGACCATAGGCACGACTCAACTTGGAGAACCGATTAACCAGGCATACCAGTGGGCAAATGGGCTGGAGAAAACAAGAATCTTAGGTCTACTGAACCTACCACATTTTGGTAGACGCCAATATGCAACAACCTGCATCAAGCAACTATTAGCAGTCACACATGGAGGGGACATATGGCTAGACAAGCCCATCCCTATAACTGTTGAGATTATCGCGCAAATAATAGGGTTACCAACCCGGGGTATGGATCTCGCATTGATTCTGGATGACAAATCCAAGGATAAAGCGCTGGCATAAGAAATGAGGAATAAGTATGGCATTGATAGGGGAATGAGAGGCATCATGATCAAACGAATCAACAACGCAACCACACAATTGGGTGCAAAAATCTTAGCCTGTAAATTGCTAAGAAAATGCAGCAAAGAGGAAGTACCATCTGGAGTCATTGCAGTTGTATCTTAGTGCGCCGAAGGCACCTCAATGAGCTGGGTGCCATATTTATTGAACTTATCCCAAGAGGACTACAAGTATGCGCAGGACCTAGGCAAATAATTCCATTACTCATGGCTAATCACCCTAATAGCCTTCATGGGATGGTGAGAACGAGGATATGTAAGTTTTTGTACCAAACCACAACGAGCGGGAGCAAGATACCTATTGCTGAGAGCCAGGCCGCATGCCAAGAATAAGAGGGAGAATGGGATCATATTTGAAGAATACCTATGAGACATACATGAAACCATCAACCGATCGTGGAGAATAACACTAGAGGCTGTCGCGCAATATGCAAATATCGCCAATTTCCAGGCCACACGACAAACAATGTGGATACAAGCAAGGTAGGATCTGGCTAAACAGTGGCTACAGATGCTCTACTACATCACAAAGGGTGACATCGACATGGTCATCAACGAATGGCCTGATGAATGGAGGATCTCGACCATTACCCGAGAAGTACCGGAAAGAACAACAGAAGGAGAGGCAGAGCAGGTAGAAACACAACCTTCGGAAATCCAAGTGCCCAAGAAACCAAGAACGGGCCAAGGCAAGCCAACTTAGGTAGACGAAGGGTCAAAAAATACAGGAACATAGAAGGGGAAGAAGGAGGCTACACAGCCGACCAACGAACAACAGAAATAGGCTGAGGGAGCGCAGGAGACCGCCCCAAATCACAACACACAAGCATCAGGGGGAACTAAGAGACTATTTGCGCAGGCAGGAGGTGTGCTCAATAAATCAAAGGTGCAACGAACATCACCAGACTATACGATCATAAAGGATAATGGGGAAATGATCGCCATAATGGTTCATGATTTTTTAGCAGAGGAGTTCAACCATGCAACACATCACAGGGACAATCTACAAAAAGAGCTGGAAGATATGGGGGAGTTCCTCAAGAAATTCAAGGAAGCACAGATAGCAAGCCACAATAGGGGCATAGATCCATCAACACCGTAGACAGAAGGAACAATGCAAGAGGAAGATCGACAAATAGACAAGGGAATATTGCATCCACACACAACATTCCATATCAACCCTAGAATGCTGCGCATGGATGAAATTATGGGGCAGACACCCTTGAAAGAATTGAGCCAGATCCAACTTGTGTTGACAAGGATACCATCAGGGGAATTACATAGGTTGTAGGTGAGCGTCAACCTTGAGGTACAGTCTCGCGCACACATACACTTAATCAAATTGAAGTAGGCAACAAAGGAACATGACAAATTAAAAGTAGGCTATGAGAAGGCCAAATCTGAGACCGGGGAGGAAAGGGAGTGCCTAAATGGATTGGTTCAGAAAATGGAAGGAACTTATGAGAAGATTCCACAAGCCACGTAGAACGAGGAAATTGCAACCACGAAAAATATTGATTGGATTGCGCAAGCAATTGATCAATATCAGAAGGAGATCGAGAATCTCCGAGAAAATCTCACACCAACCACTCCACCAACAATTAAGGAACAAAGGAAACAGGAAGCAATAGAGTAGTTGCAGAAGATAGAGCAGCAGGTTAGCACAACAACTGACTTGTTTGATAAAGCAATGCAACTTTGGATAAAGTTGGAGGAGGATCCACATGTCCAACGGTGGGACCAGGAAGAGGAAAGGATCAATGTAGCGATCCAAGATCTCAAGCAGAGGCAGAAGACCATACCAATCCCAGAACAAGTCAAAGGGATGTAGGAGATGAAGAATATGCAGGAAAAACTCATCACTGCGCAAATGCAGAAACAAGAGCACCAGGCTCAAATAGAGCCATTGCAGGAATGGGTAGCCGAAGTACTCGCACATGCAGAGGTAGTTAAGACACATATAGCACAGACCCAAGCATAATGTATAGGATTGATCTCTGATGAAGTGGAATCCCAGGTAGTGGAAACCATCAAGGAGAAGACCGCACAGGCACTGACAAAAGTAGCAGAGCTCAAGGAAATGTTCCAGACGATCACCAAGGAGATTGAGGAAGCGCAGAAGGATTAGGTGGCTCAGGATGAGCCACATGTCAATGTTGGGGGCCTGTTGGTAGCAGGCCGAAGTGGAAATAAGGATGATCATAGGGAAAGGAAGCATGCAGAAACTAAAGTAACAGTTGGAGGGAGACACAACATGCGCGCATGCAAGGAAGCGTGCACAAGGAAAGCGATAGCTGGAAGGAAGAACAACATGCGCACATGGGAGGAATACCTGACGTCGGTAGGGTTAGGGTCTTTGTAATACATTGAAAAGGGATGAAGAGCCTGATAGATATAAATATAGATACGTAGGTATAATAGCGGGTTCCCGTTTTTGTTTTGTAAGGTTGGTTCTTGATTAGTTCACTTTTGTATTGTTCATACTGGTTATGTACGAGCCGATACGATATGTAATGTTGTGATGAACTATTTTTTAAGTTGTTGAGCTATAGGGGACAGGAGAGAAGGAATATCTAAGGATTATATCGCAGGCTATGGAGCCTGGTGTGATCTAGTTCGCCTCGCATAGATCTTACCCATCTGAGGAGAATTGTAAGCACACAACATTGGAGATGCAAAACTACCATAATAAAAGAGCCAAGAGCCAAATATTTGTGGACGTATCCCAAGAGGGGGTCAACCATGGTAGTATATATGTAATGTGACAAATTCATGTATGTATTTTCTTTCTCTCAGCAGTTAATTGTTGTGCTTAATGAATGATTTATTATATTGTTATGGAATACAGTGGCGTGTTAAGGGAATAAATTGTGAAGACAGTGCATAATTGCGAATAATAGTAGATTGAAATCACCATTTATAATAGCTGGCCCTGAATAACGAACCCCTATCTCATACTCAATCCTGGGTTGTCAACACCTGAGTCTTACAGCCACCCATTTAAAGCTATCTTGGGTGAGACTGCGCAACACATTCTGTGTGTTGTGTTGCCTTCTGGTTCACCAGGAGGGCCGATAGTTTTAGAGGCTTTGTTGGAAACCTGAAAAGACATGAACCTTGGGTCAATAACTCAGACGGTAGAGAAGGGAGAATAAATGACCACCAGAGCCCCTACTTTTGTTTGGTCTTGTCGAAAGTCGATTGTGGTGCATTGGGCATGATCTCATACAACATACCAGATTAAGAGTAAATCAAATCCAGTTGTTGGGCTCTCATGATAGCCTCTTCTTTAGAAACAACCCCAGACATCACGATGTCTTTGGATACACAAGGCACCAAGGAATTTAGGAACCACTCAAGAAAAAATGCGGGAGGGACCTTAACTTTTATCAATCTCTTTCATCGATGCCATTCTCAGATGTGATCCGAGATATGGACAACATTTTTTTGCTCGAAGTTGGCCAGCAACTCAATTCCCACATCGTATCTTACCGGCAACTAGAAATGGTTTAAGAAAACCATAGCCAAGTTGTTAAAGTAAGAGTACTTAGAGATATCAAGCTCGATATACCATTTCACGACACCCCCTATAAGAGTGTGTTGAAAGAAACACAACTGAACATAATCATCCTTTAACGAGTTGGATGAGCACCATAAATGAAATATCGTGACATGATCATCTGGATCCTCTCCAGGATTGCCTTCGAACTTAGGGATGTCTGAGGGAAACTTAGTTAGCATGGGGGGCCGATGCAGATCATGACATATCAGGTCATTCAACACTCTCGACAAGTTTGGAAAATGCAGAGTTTCTAGGAAAGGTAGTATAGGTTGTGGTGGATTCAAATGAAAAGAGGGGCCTAGATTTTGGCTAGCACCAAATTGCCATGAAACATTTAATTGTTGGCCAGGGTTTTAGTAGAAACCATGGTGGCCATGTCCAATAAAGGGAGTTTGCGTTTGATTCTGCATCGTCAACTGATTCCCATAGTTGGATGACATGCCTTGTATAGGAAATTATCCCTGCACAATATTCCAAGGACCTTGGTTGGGGATGCCCCCAACTGTCCCTCCTGGCATAGGTATTGAACCCTGCTCGGGTTTCCACTGAGTGTGGGAGGGGTTGCCTACAATCGACATCCCTTGCGAAGGAAATGCACTCTTCCAGGGATTTCCAAGACCTTGCAAGGAGTAAACTCCCGTCATCGCTCCCTGTGAAGGAATGAAACCTTGCATAGAGTTTGGTTGACCAAAAATGGGGTTTCCCCCTTCCGAGAAAGTAGACGATGATAAATCATTATTTTCAAACACATCAAACAAAGGAAAATGCATAGACCCTACCAGATTCATGTAGGACTGAGGTCCATGACTCCCCCCACTGAACAAACTAGAGTTGGTGTTAATCCCGATCGGCTGCTGGAAAGCGCCTTCGAACGAAGGAGACAAAGGAGGTATATGACCCCCACCATAATGGATATCATTAAATGGGGTAGTGGTGCCATAGATAGAGCCTTGTAAGGGAACATTAGAGCTCTCTGCCCATAGACCAACAATATATAGAGTAGAGTAGGTTAGGACCGAACTAGATTTGAAACCCTACATCCCATACGAAAAGGGAGCACCAGAGATGTTCTAGACAAAGGGAATAGTGGTTAGAGTAGTTGAAGGGATTGTTCCACTGCTAGAAGTAGTGGGTGTCTAGACAACCGTAGTCCTAATAGGTGGAGGTGGGGGAGGAGGCACTACACCCCTTCCTACAACAACCGATATGGGAGTATGAAGACTCCTAGAAGAAGTAGCACTAGTTTCTTCCATTGTTGCTCATCTAACAAACTAACGTTCATGTGAAGTCACCTCAGGAGGTACTATCTGAATAAGAAGTGGCACTGATAAGTCATTGATCAGAGGGTTTGTGGGCCTGAAGAATTCAACTTCGAGGTCAGATATAGTGGAATCCTCCAGTGCAAGACAATATTCTTTAGGAGCTAGCTCATGTACAATTTCGTGTGGTCCGATCGCTTCAAATGAACCCTCTTGATCTAGCCTATGCCTCAACGTTGGGGGAGGTGGCTCCAAAAAACCGATGGCAGGCCCTGAAGCCTATGCAAATGACAGAGATGTTGTTCTTCCACTTTTTGAAATGATCAACTGACACTCTAAGGTTGAGCTATCTTGAAACATAGAGCACACACTAAAAATTTCCTAACGACAAATCAAGCAAACAACTGACTGGAAGGAAGAACAATTATGCTAATCGACACTAGAGAAACTTACCGATGCAAGTGAAACTCGAACACGGAAACACCCTCCGGGTATACTCTGCAAAGTGTGATCCGACGTATTCCTTAGGTACCACAGTATACCCCCGCAATCACCCGTGTAAGTCCCTAAAAATAGGCAACTAGGTTTCCATCTCATAGTTAGTCACTAGGAAGGTACATTCGACAGTTGGGTTGATCGTAATGTGAAGGATAACAAAGTCCGAAGCCTTTCAAGGGTACTGAATTCAAATGGTCCAGAAGACAAATAAGGATCTCAAACAGATTCGATGTCCACAAGGCTCCATAGTAAAATGTGATTAGTGTAAATCCCAAGAACGACCCTCAATATACGATCCCCACTATGCTCGGTCGGACTTTGGAGGGGTTATCTCCTCTACCTTTCCTCACACGCCCTAATGTTTAGCCCATGTGTCAAAGGGGGGTCCTGATTGACTCTTACGAAAATATACTCTGACACTCCCTATTGCAAGCTCTTATGTTTGCTTAAGCGGCCTTGAAGAGTTTCCTCTCCACACCTATTTCAAGGCCCTAGAGCCGAGACTACTTGGTGAACCCTACAAACAAAAGTCTACTTGATTTTAAGTTTTAATCGTTGATTTTAAGTGGCTTGATTTACTCAAAAGGGTATAGATGTGTAACTTATGGTTCTTTCAAGAGATGAAAGAGAAGAAATAAAATCTTTAGAGCATTCGTGCAAAAGCAAACTAGGTTCTACAATCCAAAAATGGCTTTACAAATGCAAACTTTTCAAAGTATAGTCCCAAGATCCGAAAATGAAAAAAATTTCCTACAATGCGCTTTTTGTTTTACAATGCAAATGCAAACTACTAAAATTTCAAGGAAATAACAAAGAAGGAACTTTGGAAATGGAACTCTTTTCTTTTATAATAAACAACATATGCTACAACTACCAAACAAAAATGCATAACTAACAATTTTTGATTTTTTGAATGCTTAGAAAAGAAAATCACAAGTAAATTATATTTTTTCATTTTTCAAAGAATAAACAAGGTAAAGAGAAAATAAACCCAAGAATAACATAGACCCTAAACCATTGCTTGAACACAGGGATTCATTGGAATCCACAGGAGGATCTAACGCTTATAAGTTCACCCTAAACCTTCAAAGAAAACAAAAGAAAATAAAGAAACAATAAGGGTTCTTTACAAAGAGAAAGATAAACTGAATCTTTAACCCAACCAAACACAATTAACAGAGACCCTGAAGAGTTCAAGAAGGCCCGAGAAGCACAAAGCTTCTTGCCAAGAAAGAAAAAGTCTTTTAAAAAAAATAAAAAACCTTCCAAAACACAAAAATGCGTGTTGTGCACAAGCAACCTGCATATGCACGTGGGTTGTATGCCATGTAGATCGTGTACATGTGATATACAGAGGACAAGGTGCGTACACCTCTAAAAAATTTCAAAAAAGAAAAAGGTTTGGATAGACAACTGGGCAGGGAAGGCTGGTAGGCACCTGGAAGGTGACCAGAGACCCTAACTTACTCAGTAAACTTGGAAAACTAAAAAAGATATTGAAAAAATAAAATCAAACCAAAATCTCCCACTAAGACCTTAGAGAGATTCCCTAGTGGATTCACCAATTCTTCTACGGGAAAATCCCCCTAAGCCAGGTCTAAGGAATAT
>SNQJ01S0030992.1:90465-102083 GCA_010110895.2 Picea sitchensis | reverse complement strand
ATGCTATGTAGATCGGGTACATGTGATATACAGAGGACAAGGTGCGTACACCTCTAAAAAATTTCAAAAAAGAAAAAGGTTTGGATAGACAACTGGGCAGGGAAGGCTGGTAGGCACCTGGAAGGTGACCAGAGACCCTAACTGACTCAGTAAACTTGGAAAACTAAAAAAGATATTGAAAAAATAAAATCAAACCAAAATCTCCCACTAAGACCTTAGAGAGATTCCCTAGTGGATTCACCAATTCTTCTACGGGAAAATCCCCCTAAGCCAGGTCTAAGGAATATGCAGAGCGATAACTCCCTTAAAATACCAATCTACCCTTAATTTACCCCAAAACCATCTAAACTAAGTGACGAGAGAGAAATGAAAGAGAGAGTTAATGAGTGCACCTTCAGCCCTTGTGGTTGGTGTAGACCTCTTTCACTTGTTGTCACCTTCTAGATCACATATATCCTTCCAATGCAAGGGGTTAGGAATACAATGCAACACCACATATGTTAGCCTCATAATCCTAAAGTTCTATAGTCTAAATATTTTCTAGTTTAAATATTTTTAGAAATTAGTTTATTCTAGTTTGTTAGGATAAGGACACCTAGATTCTATGTAAAGGAAACATATCATACTCATGTGATTATATGATTGGTTGTTCTCCTATATTTTATTTTAGATTTGAGCTATATAAACAAGATCCTTCTTCAAGTGAGTTTAAGAAGATTTGATTTCTCACTTCTGATTGTGATTACTTTTTCCTTATTAATTAAACTACGTGTCTGAGGACACTTTGTCAACATGGTATCAGAGCCATGGTGAAATTGTGATGGAAGAGAATTGGTGATGGATTGAGGAAGAAAGGAAGACTCTTTGACATCAACCCAGATCTCTTCAAACTCAATAGCAACGATACTGATGTAATTTGTTGCTGTTTAAAATAAGGAAAATATTATTGCGATTGCAACGATAAGTTTTTCAATAATTGACTGAATCAACTTTTTTTTTAGTTGTAAACTTGTAGATCTGCAATTTCAAGATTGTATATTTGATTAATAGCAACTATCTTTCCTGTAAATCTAAGAGATCTGGGAAGATAAAAGTGTGCACTTGCATTTTTCTTTAGATATCATAGATTCATTGCTATTTTTTTAAAAGGGCTCATTTGTAAACATTGCTTTAGATCATTTTATAAATCTGGAAATTTAAAGTAACTTGTTGTCGGTTTTCTTTTGAAATTTATGGTCTAGTTTCTCAAGTTTAAGCATAATATTAGTGAATTATTCAATTTAGAACAATGCACGGATATCATATCCTCCATTGATGGATTTCGTAGTATTGTGGCAGGTGTTGCTTCAAAGGTAGAGGTGCATCTATTGCAGATCGGTAATCCCCTGGAACATATCAAGAGTTTTCCAGGCTCAAATTGTTGTTATAGATTTGGAGAGATCCTGCGTGGGAGAAGATATCCATTTACAGTGGGGGGATTGTGCTCGTTATCTTCAGAAGAGTCTCGTTCACACCTTATGGAGGTGTTCAATTTACCATTAATGACCTTTCATACTTCGACCTTGTTCCAATATCGAATGTGGGTGGAGACAGGGCGATTAGCACGGTGTCGATCAAGGGATCAAATACTGGATGAAAAGATGTTACCCATGGTTTTGGTCATCTTGATGGTGTACTCAGGCTCCCAACAAGAACTTTCTCTTGAGAAAAGTGACATTCATCTCTTCCCAGAAAANGGATTTCGTAGTATTGTGGCAGGTGTTGCTTCAAAGGTAGAGGTGCATCTATTGCAGATCGGTAATCCCCTGGAACATATCAAGAGTTTTCCAGGCTCAAATTGTTGTTATAGATTTGGAGAGATCCTGCGTGGGAGAAGATACCCATTTACAGTGGGGGGATTGTGCTCGTTATCTTCAGAAGAGTCTCGTTCACACCTTATGGAGGTGTTCAATTTACCATTAATGACCTTTCATACTTCGACCTTGTTCCAATATCGAATGTGGGTGGAGACGGGGCGATTAGCACGGTGTCGATCAAGGGATCAAATACTGGATGAAAAGATGTTACCCATGGTTTTGGTCATCTTGATGGTGTACTCAGGCTCCCAACAAGAACTTTCTCTTGAGAAAAGTGACATTCATCTCTTCCCAGAAAACATATTTTTGAAGAGAGTTCACAGGTTTCTTATAGCCTAGGGTGCGAGAATGACCCATTCTCGCAGGCTGCCTTCATCTAGGGTGCGAAATTCTCGCACTGTGCTATATATCTAGGGTGCGAACTTGTTCTCAAGCTTGGAAAAAGATGAAGTCTCGATGTTTCTAGAAGGGAATCTTCTAGAGAATGGGTTGGTATTCAAATGGTTATCATGTTACTGGTTTCCCTGATTTGGTGGGATCATTCTCATCCAAGTAACCATCGCATCCTCTCCTATATATTGATGGGATTCTCATGGAAAAGGTTAAGCAATATTAATTGGAGAATTGGTGAAGGAATTGTGTGAAGGACCTAGCTTGAACAGGAGCTTGGAGACTTTAGCAAGTCTATCAAGAGGAGTTGGATCTTCTTCATGCAAGGATAGAGCAAGTGTGTGTGTTGGAACCAAAAGTCACCGAAAGGAAGCTTGCGACATCAAGGCGATCAGGTTGTATCTTCTACTTTCGATTAATATGATACAACGACATGTCCTTTTCCCATAAAGTCATTCTTACTTTATTGTGTAATTCCTTGATCATACACATAAGTTGACGATTGAATATATTTTTCTATCTTCACTTTGGTTGGTTTGTGTTGTCTTGGTCTTGAGCTCACGAGAGCACCGGAGTGAAGCGGGAGCAACAAAGACCCTAGGAAGCGATACAAAGGTATGCCACTTGTTCCTTTTTACTAGCTAATTCAATGGTCATAACTTAGGGAAAGAGTCATGTCCTATCCTGTTTTGTTCTAGATCCAGGTGGATCTAGGGAGATCGGTTAGTGTCCGCACCTACCGATTAGTCTGATAACACAAGCCATGTCGAGGAACTGGGGAGCCAATTGGCAGAGTAACTCGTACCTCAACGAACATAGCCTATCCTTCCACGTGACCACCACTGATGGGAGATCCATTACATTCTATGACATTGCTCCTTTGAATTAGCAGTTTGAACTGAATTTTGAAAGTAATGAAAGTGATCTACTTATTAGGGTTTAAGTAATGAAATCTATCAACTCAGTTACAGGTTCACACAAAAAAGGATAATTATGCCAAAAAGGATCATCCAAATCTACCTGTCACTTCCATTACCATTTTGAAGAGAGCATTGGTTGCACACTTATGTGGTAACTGAGTCAAGTCTACCAAATTGCTTTGAAAAGATTGCACGAAGAAGATAAAATCACGAATATCGTGGGTGCATTTCAATGATAAAATGTGTAATTAGTTCACAAATAATGATATCATATTTTTAAAGATTATTGTTTCAAAGTGTTTAAAAAGGAAAGCCAACATGACTTAAGCAAAGAGAATAAGCATAGATTACATATTTTTCAGGTTGAAAGTCTCACCCCATTAAAATTGGGAAACAAGAAATAGTGTTCCTTCATGTTTGACTTTTCTAGTTCAAGGGCATGCACATTTTTCTATTTGTAAAAGGCTATAAATGTTGTAAAAGGGTCAAATTTTGAAAGATTTGATTGTAGTCTTGAAACTCAAAAGTTGATAAGAGTCTAGTGAAATACTCTCTCAAACTCTTTTTTCAACGAGACTTTTAAAGGGTCAAGGCCAAGCCCTTAAAAGTTCTCTTTTTGTGTGGATTGTGTACTCATTCTTTCTGGTGTCTTGTTTCTCTCTTTTGGTGTTTTTAGGATTATTCAGTGTGGTGGTGTGATCATTAACTTGCAATTTTATAATAAGGCAATCTACCATCATGTCTAAATTAATAAATCTATTTACAAAATCAGATAAGTTAGATGGACCCAAGAATTACAAATCTTGGAGTCGGCACATGCATAACACTTTGATTTATAATGAAGTATGGCATGATATTTGTGATGGTGATACTACTCCAACTAAGCCAACCGATGCTGCTTATTTAGAAAAATGACAATTGAAAGATGAAAAATCACTTTCTTTATTGTGCTCTTATGTAACATAACACATGTTTGTCCATATTGAGAATTCCAAAGATGCATGGTCTACTTGGAATCAATTTAAGAAATTTTTTGATACTCCTGCTACATCTCAAAGAGTTGATCTACAAATGAAATTTCTTAAACAAAGATTGGCAGATAATGGTGATGTATTATAATACATTTCAAGGATTAAGAACACTCATCAGGAAATCATGAAGGGTGGTTTTTCAAAAATTGAAGATAGTTTTTTGGTCTCCATTGTGATAAATGGCTTGCCTCAATCTTATAAGAATTCTCTTGAGACTTTGCAAATAACTGATAAGTTATCGTTTGTGAACTTTGATTCACTTAGTGAATTACCGGCTCAACATAGTAAATTGTTTGGAAAACAAAAACAATTAGGAGAAGATCTTCTTTTCACTAAAGTTGAAAGTTCTAAAGGAAGAGGTAAACAAAATTTTGGAAATTTTCAGAGTCAACCTTCTAATCGAGGTCATGGCAAAGGTTGTGGTCAAGCTAGAGGTCGTAGCAATTATAATCAATTTTTTTTTCAAAGTAATGCTCCCAATAATAATGCACAGTCAGGAAGATGCAGGAATTTCAGTCAAGTGAGATGTAAGAGATGTTTAAAGATGGGGCATTATGCATCAAATTGTCTAACAAGAAATGATCAATTGCCAAAGTTTAAGCAGACATAAAATTCAAATTCTCAACAATTAGCTCAATATGCAGAGGATCAAGATTACCAGGACGATCAATATGAATATGTTTTCACAACAATTTAGCAAGAAGATTCATTTGAAAATGATTGGATATTGGACATAGGGGCTACTCAACATATGACTTATCACATAGACTATTTTTGGAATTATCAAGATGTTCAACTAAATCCCATCTATTTAGATGATGATACAACTCATATACCTCAAGGAAAAGGTTCAGTGAAAGTATTTCTCCCTGGAATTGGTGAAAAATGGATTTCAAATGTTTGGTATGTACCGACTTTTAAGAAAACAATGTTATCCTTAGTCACAATCTGACAAGATGGACATCAAATCATCATGCAATATGGTTTGTTCAATATTAATTCAGAGAAGGATAACTTGAATACAATAATGTCAGTATATGAAGATGAGAAATTGCTAAGAATGAAGGGAAAAGTTATCCCAAGAAAGCATGATTTTGAAACAACAGTGAATTCTTAAATGTCTTCATTCAGATGCTAGCATTTTTTATTTGGTCACTTAAACTTTGATAGTCTCTTGAAACTTAAGTCCCAAGATTTGGTAAAGGGTTTTCCAAATTTCAAGAGAGAAAATTTAAAGTTTGAAGCTTGTATTTTTGGCAAGAAAAAGCGAGAAGATTTTCCAACCAACTCATGGCAAGCAACAAAGTATTTGCAGTTGAGTCACAGTGATATATGTAGTCCAATGGAATCCTCTTTCGGTGGATGTCGATACTTATATTTTTCATTAATGACTACACTAGAATGACATGGGTGTAATTTTTAAAGGCACAGTCTGAAGCTTTTGAAAAGTTTGCAAATTTTCAACACATGGTTGGAAATGAAACAAAAGAAAAGGCTGCATATTTGAGAATAGATAATGGAGGAGAATTCACTTCAACTGAATTCAATTATTATTTTCTAGATAGTGGAATTAAGAGGCAAATGAAAAATTCCTATACTCCACAACAGAATGGAGTTACAGAAAGGATGAACAGAACTATCATGGGAATGGAAAGATCTATGATGCAATTTAAAGGGTTGAGCACAAAATATTGGGCTGAAGCAGTCCATACTGCACTTTATCTCATAAATCGATCACCTACATCAAATTTAGATGGAAAAACACCTTATGAAGCTTAGTACAGTTTTAAACCCAAGGTAAATCATCTTAGGGTTTTTGGATCAACATGTTATGCTTTAGTTCCTAAGGAAAATAGGACTAAATTAGAAAACCAAAGTATGAAGTGTATCTTCATTGGATACTAATGAAAAGAAAGGGTATAGGTTGCTTTCATATGGAAAATTTATTATCGGTAGAGATGTAATTTTTGATGAAACTGAAAGTAAAATTTTTGATGAGATTAATCATCTCCTTAGTCATTTAGAGAAGAAAAACACTAAGGGTAAAGGTAAGTTGAACAAGTCAAAGCAAACATTTTGGTTTGAAAAAGACTTTATTTCTTTAGAATACATCTCTTCATCAAAAAGTTCTCCTGACTCATCTGATAATGAAACTACAAAAGACTCTTTTGATACTAAATCTTCAAGAGAATCTTCTCCAACTTCAGATACTTCAGATGAAAGAAGAGCCTCATTTTTTGAAAATCTTATTTTTAATAATAATGGTGATTTAGACTCACAATCCCCTTAACACAAGAGGCCAAAGTGGGCCGAAAAACTTCTCAAAGATGTTCATTCAGATGAAATTAACGAAACAAGAACTAGGGGATCTTCAAGATCAAAAGATGATTTTTCTCATGCTTCCATTGAACCTACTTCTTTTGTTGAAGAAGTTGGACATAAAGAATGGAAGGAAACAATGATTAATGAACATGATTCAGTACTTGCAAATGGGACTTGTAACTTAGTTGATTTCCCACATGAAGTTAAGCCCATCGGTTGTAAATGGGTTATCGATTAAAGTACAAGCCCAATGGTAAAATTGATAAGTACAAAGCAAGACTTGTTGCCAAATGTTTTGCTCAACATGAAGGAATTGATTATGAATAAACTTTTGCACCCACAACTAAATGGAATACTATTAGAATGGTTATCAATTTGGCTGCACATAATGGTTGGAAATTACATCAAATGGATGTCAAAAGTGTGTTCCTGAATAGCGATCTAAAGGAAGATATTTTCATGACTAAACCACAAGGGTTTGAAGTTAAAGGACAAGAACATAAAGTTTGCAAACTTGTGAAGGCTCTATATGGCTTGAAACAAGCTCCTCTAGCTTGGTATGTAAAACTGGATAATTACCTATGAAAGGTGGGTTTTCACCGAAGTGAATCAGATGATATGTTGTATTTTTGAATGCAAGATCAGAACATGTGATACTTTTAATCTATGTTGATGACTTAATCGTAACAAGAAATAATGAATCTCACATCAAATAGGTTAAGTAAGAACTTAAAGCATGGTTCAAAATGACTGATTTAGGGACACTTCATTATTATCTTGGAGTTGAAGTATCTCAACATCCTAATCAAATATTCCTTAGTCAAACTAAGTATGCCACTGAATTATTAAATAAATTTGGCATGGAATATTGTAAACCTTATCTTACCCCCATGGAGCATAAATTGAAACTTTCAAAATTTGAAGCGGGGGAATTGGTAAACAATACAAAGTATAGGAAATTGATTGGAAGTCTCATTAATTTGACAAATACTCGACCATATTTGTCATATTTAGTCAGTATAATTCCAATTTTTATGCATGAACCAAGGGAAAATCAATGGAATTCAACATAAGGGGTATTGAGATACATTCAAGGTACAACAAATTTGTGTCTTCTCTACAAAATAAACAAATTTTTTACACGTGTTGGATATTCATATGCTAATTTTGTAGGTGACATTGATGATAGAACATCCACTTCATGTTATTTAATGAATATGGGTTCAACAACAATATCTTGGAATTGCAAAAGGCAGACAACAATTGCCTATTCTTCAGCATAGGCAAATTATATATTAGCTTGGGAAGCATCATGTGAGATTGTATGGCTACGCAGAATTTTACAAGATCTTGGTGAAACTCAGAAATCACCAACTACTTTATTGATTGATAGTCAATCAACAATAAAGATGGCCAAGAATCCAATATTTCATTCAAATACTAAACATGTTGACACCAAGTACCACTTCATCATATCGCTCATCATCAAGCCTCAGTTATGTCCATCTGAAGATCAAACTTTAGATATTTTTACCAAACCTCTTCGTAGAATAAAGTTCACTAAGTTTAGAGATGAACTTGGTATTTGTAAATATTAACTTTCAGATTAAAGGGGGGAATGTTAGCCTCATAATCCTAAAGTTCTATAGTCTAAGTATTTTCTAGTTTAAATATTTTTAGAAATTAGTTTATTCTAGTTTGTTAGGATAAGGACACCTAGCTTCTATGTAAAGGACACCTATCATACTCATTTGATTACGTGATTGGTTGTTCTCCTATATTTTGTTCTAGAGTTGAGCTATATAAACAAACACCTTCTTCAAGTGAGGTTAAGGAGATTTGATTTCTCACTTCTGATTGTAATTACTTTTTCCTTATTAATAAAATTACGTGTCCGAGGACACTTTGTCAACAACATACAATCTCTATTGATTACTTTAAAATTATAAACATAGATATAAATGCTCAAATTAACAAAAACATGTAAACATAGGGTTTTGGGACAAGGATACACTCTTTTATTCAATTTTAAGATAAAAAGGCTTACAACCTTTTTTGGAAACCACTCCATGAACCAAGTCCAAGCTCCTCTGTCATGGCTCCAAGTGCATCAATCCCACATTAGCTTCTCGCAACCAAAATATCACCAAGGGAAGGAGGAAGGGTTGCATAAGGAGAAAAGTTGGAGGGGAAGGCTAACGCTAAAACTCAGAATGAGATGCAAATCTTGGGATAAGAAAGAGAAGGGATTTTGGCAAAGTTTTCTTATTCTCTTGCTCATGTTCATAAATGACTCCCCAAGACCTCTTTTTTTATGAGAAAAAGATGGTTATTTGGTTTGGGGACGGGATACAAGGGGTAAAATGGTTAGGAAACCCTCAACAACTCGTAAACTCTGCTGAATTCCACACAATTTTATATTTTTTGCAAATTTTGGAGGTAAACACAGGCTAACTAGCATGCAACACGCATGTGTACGT
The DNA here is from genome assembly GCA_010110895.2 of Picea sitchensis. Lineage (NCBI taxonomy): Eukaryota > Viridiplantae > Streptophyta > Pinopsida > Pinales > Pinaceae > Picea > Picea sitchensis. Next base: position 93,084 of record SNQJ01S0030992.1, on the reverse strand, counting down.
GGGCTATTAGTGCAGTAGGGCACATACACTATCCAAAAAATGGTTTTTAAGAAGGAAGCCTCAACAATATTTTTGGTAAAGTATGAAAATGGATGGACCAATGTGTTGTATGCACAGATATGGAATTTTGGACTATAATAGAAGGACTTAAAGAAAAAGGGATATCTTTCTTCTTTAAGGAATAAATTAGTAATTAGAGTTAGAATTGGTGGAACATTCATAGAAGACTTGGAATTTCAATTCACAAATGAATTTGTAATTGGAGAAGGCTTCCAACTTGAATTGAAACACCTCTATCATCACCATTTTAATACCCAAGCCATTGGCCATGAATGAATACATTCTTACTTGGAAATGTTTGTGTTATGTTTTAGAATCCCATTGGTTGAATTATTCAAAATTGTTTTTCATTGTGAAAAATAGGTTCTTAGCTTACTAGACAAAAAAAATGTAATTATTCATGCAAGCACTAAAGCCATTGTCCATAAAATGATAAACAATGAATTATTAGTCATAGCTTCATTGTTTTCTAACAGAGATCAACAATATTCATCAGTGCTCCCAGAGGCCAAGCATCATTTCTTGAGTAGTGTGGTATTCAAAATGAGTTCAATTGTGATCTGGAGGGTTGGAATTTCATATTCAATGAGAAAAAATACTTCCAGCCTGTGGACAAGGTGGGAAGGGGTGAATCTCGTAGTTGTTTTAACATATGTCCTAGAGGCCCCAAGGAATTAAGAAAAATATATGATGCTAATTGGATTTGTGCTTGTTTGTTGTCCATTGTAGCATGGTTTTGAGGATTTTGTTGACCACCTCAACTTATCCATTGGATTGTGGATAATAAGGGGATGTGAACTTGTGTGTGAATTTGACCAAAAAATATAATTCTTGGAATATTTCATTCTTAAAATTCTTGATGCAGTCTGAGATAAAATGTTTGGCGACATATAAACAACTGATGACATGGTTGAAGAAAAAATGATCATCCATGTTTTGTGTTATTATATGTTAGCATCAGTTCATCCCATTTGGTAAAGTAGTTGATGGCCACAATGATGTACTTATGAACCTCTCTAGATGGAGGTTTGCATGTCACAAATTCAACCTCTCACTTGCAAAAGGGACCAATTGTAATGATGGGTTGCACGAAGATGGTTGAACTTTGGTCTCGTGCATGAATATTTGGCTTTGTATCAGTCTAAGTTCCTGTAAGCAAAATTTTCCTTTGAAAGAAGCTATACCTCTTGAGGATGAGTGGTGGAGAATAAATGAAAAAACATCTAAATGCCTTCAACATTGTGGTAAGTCAATTGTTGTCTATCAACATTAAAATTTCTGATGAAGATAAATGCATTAGTTTACTATGCTTTTTTCTAGATTCATGGGATAGTTTGGTTGTATCTATTAGGAGTAATGCAACCACATTAAAGTTTTATGATGCAGTTTCATCCTTCTTATCGGAAGAAATGAGGAGGATAGTCAAAGCATGGATTCCTTATTTGTAATAGGACACTCCTTGGATAGAAATATAAATAATTCCTCGAGCGAGAGATATAAATATAGAGGTATATCTAAATCTCCAAGAAAATCCTTAAGGAAATGATGGAAATGTGGTAAAACTAGGAATTACAAGAAGGATTGTATATCTAAAATTGTTTATAGAGGGAGGGGATCTTATGATGTTCCTTCCACAAAGGGAAGACCTCCTCATAGAAGGAAGAGATGTGTACTTGTCTTCTTCAATAACACATGCAAATCATGATGTATGTCTAATCGATTTGGGTGCTTCTTTTCATATCACTCCCCACAAGGAGTGGTTTTGTGAATATGAAAAGTATAATGGAGGTGATGTTTTCCTAGGGGATGAATCGATAAACAAAATCATAGGATGAGGAAAATTCAATTCGTTGCTCAAGGATGGAAGGATTAGAAAACTCCCTAGGGATTTTCACATTCTAGAGTCGGCTAGAAACTTGATATCTATAAGTAAGATGAGTGATGCAAGTGTACATATTGTATTTGAAAAGGAAATATACAAAATGGTTTCTAGGAGTAATGGTGTTGAGCAAGGGAGTTAGGAATGGAACTTCGTACAAGTTGTTGGGAAGCACTATGAGTAATGGGTGTAACAATTGTGTTGTTCCCAATGGTGGAAGTGAAGAAGATAGAACCCCTATTGTCTCTAGTGAAAATACAATGTTTGTGGCATCAAATACTGGGACATATTAGAGATAAAGGGACTTCGAGGACTACCCGGTAAAGGTATGTTTGATTGTAAAATGGATTTTTATTTATGGGAACATTGCATATGTGGTAAATAGAATCATGTAAGATTCTCATTTGGTGTTACAAGAGCAAGCATAATCTTAGAGTTAGTACATAGTAATGTGTTTGGACCTGTGCCTATTACATCAATAGGTAAATTTGTGTACTATGTTTTGTTCATTGATGATTTCTTGAGGAATATATGGATTTGTTTCCTCTGAAGTAAATATGATGTCTTTGGTAAATTTAAAGAGTTTAAGGCTCTTGTGGAGAATCAAATAGAGAATAAAATAAAGGTGTTGAGGATAGATAATGGTGGAGAGTGTTGGAAATATTAATACAACTGAGAGG
>SNQJ01S0030992.1:71781-90455 GCA_010110895.2 Picea sitchensis | reverse complement strand
CACCATCTTCCTTCTTCTCTGTAAACTTCTGTTGCACGCGTTTTCTTCAATGCGCATGTTTTCTTCAATGTTGTTCCTCCTGTGCTTTTACGTCCAAATCCCCAAATTCTGCATATCATGCCATTTCTGTTGTTGCCATCAAATACAACAATCATCAACACTGCCATTTCTGTTGTTGTTCAATATTTGCCAACAGAGAGTTCTACGGGAATGAATTCAAGGAATTCTATAAGAAGTGTTGTATCGTAAGGCAAAAGAATACTCCATAGACACCTCAATATAATGAGGTTATAGAAATGATGAATACGATGTTGATGGAAAAAGCAACGAGGATGCTCAGTGGATAGGAATTTTGGGAAGAGGCATTGGGTATTGCATATTACCTGGTAAATCGATCACACTCATTAGTATTGGTGAAAAAAACTCCACATGAGTCATGGACTTGTAGTGTCCCCACTACATAACCCATAATTTTTTTTCTAATACCAATAAACTAAATGCATCTAACAACACTAATTAAACATGAATTCAACTCATTTATAATTCACAAATCAACATATAAATTGCTATTAAATTCATAGTTCATGCACAACAATAAAAACCCATGAATAAAATTAATAAACAGAGACAAAAACACTTGCCCTTTAACAAAAAATGAGAAACTAACTATAGGGGACGGATGTTCCTCCTAACCGTAGATTTGTTTCTCCAAATCTTATCAAAAAATCACCCCCAAGATGGGGCTATGATTCCAAAAAAGAGGGTGTCTCTCTCACATCCCAATTCAATCCCACAACCAACTAATTTTCTAATAGCTCTCCCAATCCTCCATCTCTCTTCCCCTCAACCTATGCAAACCAAGGAATTTTGATCCCCTTCAATACACATAGTCCCTCAGGCATTCCCTCTTCCCTCTAGGGCTCCAATACATGATTGGCTACGAATCTCTAATGCTGGGGACTCAAGGGATGCTAGCTGCCCCAAGAAAACTAACAAAAACATCTCATTATTCAAGGAAAATTCACTCATAGTGAAATATCCCTCTCTATAGGCTTGACAACCCACCTTCTCATGCAAAAAAATCTCCAACAATCTTCCCACAACACCTACTATGGATGCCCTCAAGCTCCACTCCCTTGCTACTCCAAAAACTACATGCAGAAAATACCCCCAATAACGAGACGAATTTCACTTTTACCCATGAGAGTTTTCTCACATTCCCCAAGGTTGATTGTACTTAGCCCCCATGCTCTCATAACCATGGGATGTGAATTTTCCCGCCAATTCCTCGTACATGTGTTTAATGATTGGGCTCTCATACACTCAAAAAGAAATTAGAAAGGTCACTCAAAGTAATATTTTTAGGAAAGTGGGTTGGAATTAATACACAAGAATGATTCCCCCCCCGCGGGACCCTTTCTTAGACATTTCTAGACATTCCCCTCTCTTGTGGAAACTTAGAGCCCAATTATTCGGTTTGTGTCCATCCATAGCCAACATCACATTTATTTTATTATTATGATCATATACAATGTTTACAATTACATATTTGGATCTGTGGCCATATATCATATTTAATTACACATCACTAAAATGGGGATTATAAATGATGTTGATACATTCCCCAACCCTTACAAATTGCACCATCCTTAGTGCACAACACCGTATCGATATACATATATAAAATTTACATCATAATACTTGAAACTTTTGCAAGTTCAACTCCTACAACAATTTCGACCATCAATCTATCACTCCTCCTAACCTGCACAACCCAAGGAAGTATACTTATTTCTCTACACCACAATCCCCTAGGTTCTACCACTTCCCTTCTAGGGCTCCAACACATATCAAATAATAAATCTCCAAGATGTGGCTCCAGGAACTCGAGCTGCCAAAATGGAGTCTTGCATACTTATGTACATTCAACTTCCTTCAAAATTTTAAAACAATTATAGGTACTCCTCCTGCCTGGTCTCCTCATGCTCCCACTTGGCATCTTCAGGACCATAGCAAGTCCATTGAACCTTTACTAGACCGATGGATTTTTTCCAGAGGAATTTGACTTTCCGATCCAAGATACACATTGGTTCCACCCGAAAGTCCCCTTTGTGCTCCATATTCCAATCAATCACGTGGTTAGGATAAAGAACACATTTCCTTAATAATGACACATGAAACACATTATGAATTCTCATGGATTCAAGCAATGCAAGCATGTATGAAACTATGCCTATCTTCTCCAAAATTTCAAATAGCCCACAATATCTTGCTGCCAACTTTGGGCAACGTCCCAATCTTCATGAACTTCTTTAGACTTTAATTTTAAAAACATGTGCTCGACTACTCTAAATTCCCTATATGTCTTATTTTTATTTGCATAACTCTTTTAATTGTCCTGTGCAACCTTTAAATTCTGTCTGATCTTAACTATCTGCTATTCCATTTCCCTTAGCAATTCTAGCCCAACAACTGCTCTATCTATTGGATTGTCCCAAATCACTAGCGTATTTCATTTCCTTCCATACAAATATTCAAATGGAATCATCTTCAATGATGCATGATACCCATTATTGTAAGAAAACTCAACTAGATGAAGGTAGTCTTTCCACTTTGAAGGCTTGTCCATTATATACATCCTCAACACATCTTCAATTATCTGGTTAGTTCTCTCTGTCTAGCCATCTCACTCTAGGTGATATGTATTGATTAATTGGGTTGGTTTTCATTAATGTCGACCCTTGAAGAAAGTACGGTAGCAAATTATGGTAGCCCCAACAGTATGGTTAATGTACTTCAGTTTGATTGATGTATAATGGTATGAATATTAATATATTTGCAGGTAAGACTATTATAGATAGATAGTACATGCCATGCCATTTCCGGTGATATGTAGAATGTCACATAACTCCTCATGGTTAGAGATTTATGGCCTTGTGAAGTTGGAGAACCCTCCTGAGTTATCTAGAAGGTCAAATAAGTCAAATTATTCTAGAAGCTCCTAGAAGAAGTTGACTAGTGAAGTGGGTGAAACTAGGAGTTAATCATGGGTTACATTGTTGCAATAAGAAAATAATTAAAAATAATTTAGTTGCAACTAGTAGTGGAGAATTTACTATTTGTAGCAAAGTGGGTTAGAAGTGGGTTAACCCTAAAAGAAGGAAATTGGGTTGAGTTGGTTAGAAGGTAACCCCTTAAGGAATCTACATGGAAGTATAAATATGAGAGAAAGGATCTCCTATTAGCACCTATTGAGCACATTGAATATCTATTATTGTGTAAGGTTTATTGCATGTACTCATTGATACATATGAAGTTACGCAAGTCTGAGGTAGCACGAAATATTGACAGTGAAATTTTCAGAATTATGTAAAATGCTGAAAAAACCCTATTTTTTGAGGTGTACGTGGGCTACAGTGGAGAAGGGTGCATACGTATGCGGATTGGCATTATAACATGGTGCGTACATGAGGGAAAATCCATAAAAACTTGAGAATATGAAGATGCTAGGTCTCTAGAGTATGAAAGTAAGCTCCCAAGAAAGTCTACAATGATCAGGTACAACAGATCTTTCCACAGGTTCAAAAGGCATGTCTTATTTCTATGAGTAGTTGGATTTTGTTTTCTACATGAGAAATGGTTATGGGGGTTTGAGGATTTTCCCTAGAGAGGATATTGGCTGCATGACACTTACTGTATAAGTCATATCTTTAGAAATACAATGCTAGTAAAATTAATATCTATCATCGGTACATCTTGTTAGTGTTGAGGAACATCTTGTATTTCTTAGCATATGGTTAAGGGTTTTTGTGGTACATGGTTGAGAGATTGTATTTATGAAGTGGTTGTGAAGTGTTTGATGTATTGAGAGGTTGTATATTAGTAGGGATTTGATGTCTAGTCCATGTGAGGGTTATTATACTTGTTCATGATTATACACACTTGTATGACACATGACTAGAGAGATATAGATGCACTTGGTTAAGGGATATGTATGAAGATGTATGCATAGGGCACAACTAAAATTTGGACACAGTTTCACATTGCAGGTTCATATGATAGAGGCAACAAAGGGTCAGAGTTTTTCAGGAAGGTAAAAACTCTATTTTTTAGAAGGTCTATGCACGCTGCAATATAGACAGACCATGTACATATGCAGGCTGTAGTACAGACAGGTTGCGTACATACGTGAAATACAACACAAACTTGTTGCATACCTGTGGGGTTTTTTTGGTACATGAAAGTTACAAGTACATGTGTTGGCAGCCAATACAATTTTTTCTATTGCCCTATAAGCTGCCTACACCTATGTCTTCTGAACTTCAAATTACCGTCGCATTTTGTAAATAGACGATATTTTCATCCCTTGCGACATTTGCAAATTGGTTTTCATTTAGTTTTCACGACTGCAAGCGTGAAAACTCCTCCATCATTCTTTGAACTGTCATGATCTTTTATTGATATTTTTGAGTGGCACTTACGTTTGGTTTATCATTAAGTGGCTGTAAGGATTTTTCAAACTATGTCTATTTGCCTAATCTTACTTTGATTGCGCAATTTAATTTGATTAAACTGGTAAGGCATTGAGCATGAAAATTTATGTTTTTGAGACTTGCCCAGTCGTTGAATTACATAAGGGTCATGGTTTATTTTTGTTTTAATGTATATGATGTGATCCTTATTATGGCTCTTGGCTTGTTAATTCTATAATTATCGATTTCCACAATGTTTTAAAACGTTTGATTGCACACTTATACGATGGCACATATTCAACTTTTGGGTTTGATTTCATATTGACATTCGTGGTTTGAAATAATACAATGGCGCATTGGTATGTCATCCACCATTTGATTTTTATGGTTGGCCGAGTGATAAGGTTTAAATTATGTTATGATTGATCGAACAAAGGTTGTACTATGCCATTACTATTATGCATGGCGGTGAATAATCCCACCACCTTCGCACGCGCACATAAATGCTTCCCCTTTGATCGTTCATAGTGGTTAGACCGAGTGACTCTGCTCCTGTATGTTGGTGTTTGTGACCCTAACCCTTACCATGTACTCGCGCCATGGCTCCTGTTGTCTGAGCTGAACCAAAGGGTAGCCAGGCTCTGCTGATGTTCAACAGTGCCCACAGTGACCTTCAGGAATATGGGTGGCTCCCGTTCATATAGAAATTCGAAGGGTTTAATCTCTGCGTTGCCCGACAATTCGCATTGACATTTGATGGCTATCGAGCCAAGGTCGGCGATGTTCAATTGCAAATTGACGAGCAGTTTGTAAGTCATGCTACCGGTTTTCCTGCCACTGGACAACGATGGTCCAAGAATTGCAAAGTGGAAGAGGTCCCTTGGACACTGCTCTTCCAGTCGCGTAAGGTTAGCTCCTGTGACAAAGGTTTGCCTGTGAATATGCTCAAGCAACGTTGGCACGATTTGCTGATGATTATCAAACAGTTTATCACTTGTGAGGGTCGGTATGGGTTTGTTTTCTTACATCACCTTCGTTTACTTATGGTTTTCATGGGCTATGAGCTTAATATGCCTTATTACTTGCATAGGAGCCTGTTTAAAATGTCTAAGAGATACAAAAGGAACTAGGCTGATAACAACCTCTTTCACTATGGGTTGGTTAAAATGTTTGTTGTTTATCATTTGGGGTTACACCGAGACTGTTGGAACGATTTCCTTGCTCACAATAATTTTGTGGATTTAAATCCTCCACAGGTTGACAAACCTGTGGTGACCGAGAACAAAGCTATACCCCCGGTACCCTACAACATTCTATTACATAAACCCTTACCCGAATCACCTATCGACCTACCCCACTCTATGACCAAGGATGCCGAGACTGTTATGCCTGTGGGCAAGAAACCTAAGGCCAAACCCACAGCAAACGCCATAGGCAAAAATAATGCCCGTTTAATCTCTCGAATGGCGAGGAATAAGCCGAAACCCCCTGTCAATCCTGACCCTATCGTATTGAGCGAAGACTCTGATTCAGAGTTTGAACATTTTTTGGCAAGTGAATATCCCTATTCGGAAGGTTTGTGTGCCAAACCCTCATATGACTTCGTTTCGAACCTACCACCTTGCTTGCAAAACGACCCTGATTACCCTGGCATTAAGCTGCCATGTAAAGCCCCCGGTCATTCATTCAAGCCCTCTCTTGAACCTGCAATGCCACCTTGTGATCAATGCGGCTCATGGTTGGAAATATATTATCTTGATGTACCTATGCTACAGTCCAGAATTCACTATTTGGAGGACCAAGTTGCACGACTTACCAGTCAAAAGGCTGAGTTACAGACCACTGATAAGAAACAGAGGACGACAGGTTCTATCTTGTTTAAAAATGTGGAGTCAGCTACAACGATCGTGAATTCAAAGTTGGCATAGTTTGAGTAGCCTCACAGGTATGTTTTATCACTTGTTTATATAATGAATTCGAATTTGGTTTTGAATAAGTCTGTCTACAGCATGGATTTTCTCTGTCATACTATATGCATTTTGTACATAGTTTTGTTTTGATAAATCGAATTTCGTTTTCCCAGTTTAGCCTTGATTGGATTTCCTTTGATTTGATTGATCGTGGTATGGATGGGATTGTTTTGATTTGGCTTAAATTAGATGCTCTGCTGTCATAAACACAAGTTGTTTCTCATATTCGATTCTGAACGCAATCAAGTTTCGATTCGAATTGGTTATAATGTATATGATATAATTGGTAATAATGGTTAACTGTTTCGGTTTTATTTACATATGACCTTCGACCAGCTCGGATACAGTTTGGGTTATGTTTAATATGATTCTGTTTTATCTCCACCCAAATTGGGAATGGATATGAATCGTAACAGTTATATCCAGTCGGTTGAGTCGCGTTGGTTTTCTCCACCATATTATCAGTCCAATTCATAATGAATATGCTGTTTGAATTTAATTTGAGGAACGAAAGTAACTATATCCAGATGCACGATTTGTTTCTATATTTAACTCAGTCACGATTTGTTTCGATTGTTGCCCAGTTTATGATTATCACTCCTGTCGGTCTAATGATGGTTATATTTGATCCTATCTGTTGACTGTGTAACACTCAGTGATCAAAATCTATGGCGAATTTTGGGTTGATGTTGTTAAGCATGGTTTCATTCGAACATAATCGTTACAGTCTGCCTATCTTTACATTTGATTGAACGATATGGATCTGTTATTATAGCCATAACGAATGGATTATGATTGTATTGGATTAGATCATATCATATACGATATCACTTATTATTGATTTCATTTGGATATGAAACAGTCTTGTTACTGTTTGACCCGATTTTATGGTAAAAGAAAAACAGAGTATTCTTACCCCTGTTTTCGATTAAATCACTTTTGATCTTGTTTATATTGAATGATGAAATCATTTGAATCATTAGTGATTTGTTTTTAATGTTTATTGAAAGAAAATTGGATTGGATTATTTTAAAGAGATTTGATTTGATTTTTATTTGATCCTGTATGCTATTTTAGACTAGCTACAGAATCAGATGATTCTGTAGCTAAGTCTGTAGGATAATTTTTTTATTGTTTTATTAATAAAAATGTCTTTCTAACTTGTTATTTTTGGTCTATTGCAGATGAATTCGAAATTGCAGTGGATATGATGAGCAGTTAGGAGATATTTCAAATATTTCACTTGCATTTTAGTTTCCTAGTTTAGTTGATTTTGGGATATCTCCCAGATTATGTAAAACAGTTTGATATTATCCACAGGGAGGTTTTACCGTGTGTAGAGACTTATATATACTTATTAATTTTGTAATAATGATCATCCTCATTCGTGGGAGAACAAGGATATGGAATTTTAATACAGACTGAAGCAGAATTTGGTGTTTTGTTACAACTTTAGCTTCTCATCATATCAATATTTTGTTTCATGTTGTGTATATCAATTTGTATCTGGTTAATGACTACTTTAGCTATCTTAATCATGTGCAAATGATATAATTTAATCATTGTTATCCATATCTGTTTTCTTCTAAGTATTTAAAAAACATAGCAATTGCTTAGTTCAGTTTGTGAATGACAGATTTCTCTTCTTCATAAGTTGAATTAGTAAATATAAGTTTTTGCATAACAGGTTTCCCTTATTGCAGAGATTTATACATCATAAGATTGTTATGATTTTTTATGTCTTGTTTGTCTTGTTAATAACTCAAAGAGCATCGCAGCCTATCGTTTACGAGAAGCTTTTAGATCAATCCGGTGCGAGTTTTCTTCCTCCGACCAGCTTCAGAGTCATCACACACGGGACAAATTAGGAGAGTTTCTAGGTCAGTTAGTCACTTCTTTGTTTATTGTTCTTATTAGTAGTTTAGTTTAGATATAAGTTTAGTTAGATTTATATTAGATTGTTTAATTTCAGTAAATATATTAGATTGTTTAATTTCAGTAAGTTTTACTTCTTTTTTATAAAATATAAAAAATCAAAAAACATATCTTGCTGTCTTAGGGCAGAAAGCACATGAGTTTTACAGGTTTTATTCAAAACTGCAACTTGTAGATATTGTACATTTGTGAATAAGTTGTAATTCAATCAGTAATTAGATAGTTGATTATTAGAGTTAGTGTAATAGTAATTAGTAGATTGTATATAATAGTTAGAGTAGTTTATATTTAGTTTTRGTTTAATTTAGTAGTTTGTTTTAATTAGATTAGTGTATTAGTTTATTTGTTTTTAGTTAATTTGTTTTATTAGTTTTAGTTAGTTTTAGTTAGTTTTAGTTAGTTTAGTTTGTTTCATTTGTTTTAGATAGATTAGTTAGTTTAGTTTAGTTTTCTCTTTGGTTTTCTTAAGACCTTAGAGCGACCAACGGAGCCGTTAAACTCGTCAGGGTGGTTCATTCCAAACGGCTTGGGTTATTTAGACAACCTCGGACCGGTTCCACTCTCTCAATTGACGGATGAACAATTTTGCCCGTCAATAACATGTTGATCACAGGTCCTTGGTATAGGTTGTTGGCATAGATTGGTACATGTTTATAGTGGTATATATCATAGTGACAGTGTGGCAGTTGTTTCATTATTTGAAACTTATATTTCAGGGTAGCAGGACGGGGAAAGGATAGGTGGTTGTAGCCGGAGAACATAGGGGATTGTAGCCTCCTTCTAGTTGTAGGCAGAGAATTAGGGAGTTGGAGCCTCTCTCAGGTTGTAGCCTGAAAATGTAGGGGGTCAGAGCCTCCTTCCAGTTATAGATGGAGAATAAAATAACTTGGTGATTTCAATGAATGTAATTCTTAAAGACATATAAGAAAAAACATTCTATGTTTTTCTCCCGCATTGGGTTTCCACATAAAAATACTGGTGTACTGTGCATGTGTATGATTTTTCATTCTTTATGGTTTATTTACTCTGCAATTATTGGATGATAATGTTATATTGATCATAAAGTTAAATAACACTTACATATTGTGATTAAAAGGATTAAAAATATCTATTACTGATTCACCCCCCCTCTTAGAAATCCAACAATTGGTATAAGAGAAGGTTCCTTCAGAAATTAGTTTAACCACTGAAAGGTAGATCATGGAGAGCAACAATATGTATAAAAATGGAATACCACAGTTTGACGGACAAAACTATGCATTATGGAGCAGAAGGATGAAAACATATGTACACGCACATGGATTTGAGGTTTGGCAATCAATTGTAGATGGATATAAAGAACTAGCAATTCCACCAACAAATAACAATGAAAGGAAACTCAGTCTAAACAATTCAAAATCCAAAAGTGCACTTCTGAATGGTCTTGGTGATTCAGTATATGGAAAAGTTATGCATTGCAGATCCACAAAAGAGATTTGGGAAAAGCTTTAGAATATTTATGAAGGAGATGAAAAAGTCAAAGAAGCAAAACTTCAAACTTACAAAGGTCATTTTGAATAGCTGAAAATGAAGGAAGATGGTAATATTGCAACTTACTTCTTACGATTGATGAAACAATGAATGCAATCAGAGGATTGAGAGAAGAAGTTGATGAATCTATAATTTTTCAAAATGTACTAATATTTCTTCCAATGAGATTTGATCCTAAGGTTTTATCACTAGAAGAAAGAACAATTTTGGATTCAATAAGCATGGATGAACTACATGGAATTTTCAAAGCCTATGAAATGAGAACTGAACAGGAGAATCCAGGTATAAAAGAAGCAACATTCAAAGCATACAATAATTCAAAGAAAAAGGGAAAGAAAAAGGAAAAAGAAGATAGAAACAACAATGACATCTCAGAAGACGATGAAGAAGTAGCCAAATTCGTCAGAAGTTTGAAAAAGGAAACCAATGACAAATATAGAGGTAAACTCCCATTGATTTGTTTTAATTGTGATGGTATTGGTCATTTTTCTAACAAATGTCCTCACAAGAAAAATAAAAGAAATGAAGAATATGATTCAAATAACAAACATACATATAAAGGCAAAAGAACAAAAAATAAAGTCCTATGCACCAAAGAAGACAAATCCTCATCAGACGAAGATGAAGTCAATGAAAGTGAGATAGAAAAATTTATATTCATGGTAGTAGAAGACTCTGATAAAGAAGACACAAAAGTAGAATATGAATATGCGGAAGTTGACTACAAAGAAGAATTGTTGAGTTCCATAGATGTTATAAAAAGGGAAAAGAAGAAAAACAAATCACTACAGGTAGAACTAAAAAGAAAAGAGGAAACACTAAATTCCAACTCTAAAGAATTAGAGTAGATGATCTCTAATTTAAAAATTTAAGTTGAAGAAGACAAAAGAATCGAAGAAGCACTTAAAGAACAATTGGAAGAAAAGGACAAGATCATTGGAAATTTGGAAGCATAGATTGTCACATTGAGAAAACACCCTCAACATAAAAACATGCAGAATAACTCAAAGGTTTTGGATAACATTATCAACAGTCAGAGGCCACATCATGACAAGTTTGGGCTAGGATACAATCATACAGAAAGAGGCTCAAGATCCAAAAATGTAGATCAAGAAGCACAACCAAGAAGATATGTAGATACAGTCAGAGGAGACAAGATTTTTTACTAGGAAGATCACAGGGACACTCCTCCACCTAGAAGAGTTAGATTTAAGATTAAATCACAATAAAAAACAAGAAAGCCTCAAGAAGAAGAAGGATTTAGAAGAGTAACGCCTTTCAGAATATCTTCAACTCATAGGTACCAAACTATAGTTTTTGGTTTATTTTATGCATGTAATAATTTTGGACATAAAGCTATAAATTGTAGAGCTAATAACAAGAATATAAACAAATTTGAAAGTCATGCACAAAATGGTTATCCAATAAGGCCTAGTGAAACACAGAGAAGAAGCTACAATAGGTTTGAATCATTGAGCATTGAAGTGGAATGCTACAAGTGCAACAACTTTGGACACATGGTCAAAGATTGTAGATTGCCAGTCCCTCCTAGAGAATCACAATAGAATAACAACAGTCATAGAGAGGAACCTCAATAGAGAATATGGATAAAAAAGAACAATCAATATAACAATGAAGAATGCACACTCTCTCTACAAGCTAAACACAAGAAATGTGGTTGGTATGTTGACAATGGATTCTTAAAGCACATGACAGGTGATGAGGAAAAGTTTCTGACATTGAGAAATGAAAGAGATGGATCAGTCTCCTTTGGAAACATTGACTCGGCTAGAATCATTGTAAAGGGCACAATCAGAATTGGAAACAAGAATACCAAGGTAGAAAATGTTCTACTAGTAGAAGAAATGAAACATAATATTCTAAGTGTAAGTCAAATGTGTGACCAAGGCCACAAACTTATGGTCGATTCATAGAAGTGAGAGATAAGAAAATAAGGTTCAGGCAAATTGGTTGCAACAACTGTAAGAACTTAAAGAAACATATATATATTAAGTGAAATTGGAAATGAAAAATGTTGTCTAGGAAAGGAAGATGAAGGTTGGCTATGGCACATAAGAATGGGTCACATAAACTTCAACAACCTCATCAAAGTCAACAAAAATGAAGCAGTCATAGAAATTCCCTAGATCACAAATCCAACAAATACATTATGGAAGCATTGTCAAAAAGGAAAGAAAATAAAGACCAGGTTCAATTCAAAGGAATATTCCACAACAAGACCACTGGAAATTGTGCATACTGATCTATTTGGAACAACTAGAACAAAGGGTTTAAAATATGAGAAATACTTTATGTTATTGGTTGATGATTATACAAGGATGACTACAGTTTGTTTTCTTAAAAGAAATAAGAAGCATTTGAAAACTTCAAGGTATACAAGGAAATGGTTGAAAATGAAATGGATTCAAAAATAAAATGTTTGAGATCAAACAATTGAGGAGAGTTTAATTCAAAGGAATTTATGGATTTCTACAGTAAGCATGGAATACAAAGGTAATTATCCATTGCTAGGACACCTCAACAGAATGGAGTTGTCAAAATAAAGAACATGACAGTATAGGAAATGGCTCGAACAATGTTAATGGATTATAAGTTGACATGTTTTTTGGACACATGCAATGCATACAGTAGTTCACATTCAAAACAGAGTAATGCTCAGAAACTATTAGCACTAGGAGTCACCTTGATATTGCATGGAAGGCAAGCCCAGTGCCCATCAAGTTATACATGAATGAAAGAGTGTTTTAAAGGGTCAAATGAAAAGGACTCAAATGGTAATGTTCTAACTCAGACAACAGGGATAGCATGCACCAACAATTAAGGTCTTGGCTAACTTCTATCAGTAGTTTGGGAGTAAGTATGAACAGAGGAAAGACTTGAGTGAGAAGAGTGTAGGGACTGCTGCAAACATCAGGTCTACAAAAGTCTAAGGAAGAAAGTTTCTAATCACAAGATCTTCTTGACATCAGAAACTAAGGAAGATAAATAAACATCATGATAATATAATGATCAAACATCCACCATAACATCACCACAATAATTCATGTGAATCATTCAAAGCATGAACATTTAGCATCAAAAGCAAATTTACTGAAAGAGAAGTTGATTTCTATTAGCCAAAAAGTCTTAAGTCCAATACATCACTAGATCATAGTCACTTCATCAAAATACTACAAGTAAAGGGAGCCTTGCTCAACCATCTGAACCTGCTAAAGCAAAATATCTATCTATTTATAACAAAAAGGGAGGCAATAGCTGGAGGTACGAGATGGCCCCCTTCCCTTGAAAAACTCTAAACATTTATTTGCTCTAACAACTTATCTACCATCTATGCTATAAAATAGGAAAATGTTGGTGACTAATCCAACTAAAATTCAAATTGAATTTGTTCCCTTTTGTTGCGCAGCTCCTTGTTTGCCATGTGTCCTTCAAAGCACGTGGTTGTCTTCATGATGCCAACTGCTACTTCTCCATCCTTCTTCATCATCAATTTATCCCAAAGCTCTTAGCTTGGTCCTCCTAGATCCTTGGTCTTTATGGGCAGCTTCTTTGGGTAGAAAATCTGGGTAGCGCACTACCAGGAGAGAAGGTAGCGCCTATAGGTAGTGTCATTGTGTTGCATATGTGTATAGACTTTCTCTCTATGAAATATTGGGTAGCACCTATAGGTAGCTCCCCTTTCTTGCGCCTATGTGCAAACCTTTACCCTCTGTAAAATATTCGGTAGCGCCATTAGGTAGCGCCTCTGTGCCAATTATTTTCCTTCTGTAAAATATTCGGTAGCGCCTCTGTGCCAATTATTTTCCTTCTGTAAAATATTTGGTAGCGCCACTTACGCTGTGTTTGTGTGCAGGTTTGGGTAGTGTTACAAAAGTGCAACACCTTCAATCCTCAAACATGTGCAGAGTGATTTGTGTTTTTTCATGGTGACAAAACGGTCATAATCAAGAGCCTTGACTACACAATAGGTGGTGCTTTTTACCACTGAGGAAGCTAGCACTTAGAAAAAACCCAAAACCCAAGTAGTTAAGCACTTAGAATCCTGTATAGATGGCAGGAATAAGATTAGAATAATGGTTAACCCTCCCAAAAAGATACATCCTCAAAAATAGGGCTTACCCTTTACTGACTATTTTGTCATTTTAACATTTAACCTCATACTCTTCCTAGTAGAAAGAGGATCTTCAATTGATACAGTAGACTTCTTCTTCTTGGCATTTATAGGCTTCTTTGGTGTAGCTGTACTTTCCTTAGATGTTGGTTTATCATCCTCAATGGCATCTTCAACCAACACCCGTAAATTCCTTTGGGCTACCTCATCTTGAAAGTGTTTCAGCTCTGCCTTTAACTTCTTGTTCTGAGACTGAAAGCCTCTATTCTATCTGTAAATATTCCTCAACTGTTTATGTAGGGGCAGAGGTGTTCACGCTACAAACCTTGCCAAGTTAAGGGTATGATTGTAGCCAAACATGAGCTCTTCCATCTGAGCCAAGTGGACCTTGTCTTCTGCTTTAAGATGAGCTATTTCTTTCCTTGCATCTCTGATTTGCTTGATAATTCTTTTGTAGGTCTGACTTTCAGGAGGGACAGTGGCGTGCTCAGTCTTAATAGGATTTTCCTTAGACTCCTCTTCCTCCTACATGGGAAGTGTCTCGTCCACCTCATTAGGTTTCTCAGTGGACTTACTTTTACACTTCTTTCTCTGCACAGTGGCTTCTTCATTTCTCTTCTCCAAAGGTCCTTTATCACCTTTACCCTTCTTATTTTGTACAAGGGTTTCTGGTTTTCTTTCGACAGGCTTCTCAATGCCTTTCTCAGAGGTCTCATTTCTCTTCTCCAAAGGTCATTTAACACCTTTACCCTTCTTCTTTTGTACAAGGGTTTCTAATATGAAAGGATGACCCTATGCAACTGAGTAAAACGTTTAATTTTGAGATGAAAGGAGGCAGGGGAAGCAATGAGAGGTTAAGAAGTGCCTCTGGGTAGTGCAATGCATACGTAGAGGATAAACTAGTCTAAATATTGCAACTTCAAGGGCTAAGGTAGAAAAAAAAAATATGACTCATATACGGGCCATGAGGTTTACATGTCTGAAAAAGAGAGGGGATGAGGCTATCATACAAAGATGAATCTTTTATCGCTGTGCAAACTTAGCAAAACGAAAACCCGAGAAAAAATTTCCTGTGAAGATTAATATGCAGAGGAGGTAACATTGCATACCTGCATAGTAGACACCTGTTGAGCTCTTCAATGCAATCTTAGGATGAACTTTGAGAAAAACGCAGCCCTGGAATCTTTCTCAGCATTGGATTTGGTTGACATGCGGTCGCTTGATCAACACTTACGAATTTGCGCAGTGCAGCGCAACACTGTTGAGTCTTTCAAAATTAAAAAACCGTTACCATATCTCATAAATGCAAGATCTTTGAAGGCATCCTTAACCGACTTCTAGCACTGAAAAAAAGGGACATGACATCAGTCGTGGAAATCATGGCTTGGGGTGGAAGTGTGATGAATGTGATAGGTGCTATGGAATTGCCTGATGAGCAGGCAATGCATCCAATTCAAAATATGATTAGAAAATTAAGCGAGGACGTTTGAGGTATGCCTATGAGGTCATGAGTGAGGAGAGAAGAGTGCCACATCAATCTAGTCATGGGAGGGATCGACCTAGGGACAAATCATGAAGGGGACCAAAGTAAAACATGAGCTAGGAATGGTTTAAGGATCAAAAATCAATTTGAGGATCAAAAAAGAGCTAAGACTCAAAAACTTTAGTCATCCAAGGGGTCCTACCAATCATAGATTTTAAAGGGATGATACATTAAAAAAATAAATTAAAAACTAAGGCTTAAAAAGGATTGAAAAAAAACTAAAAAGACCCAAGGCATTTTAGTGTGATAACATAAACAACAGTGACAAAAATCCCTACGAGCTATGGAAATGAAGACCAACAAATGTGAAGCACTTCCGAGTTTTTGGAAGAAAATGCTACACCAAAAGAGAAGTTGGCAAAATGGGAAAGTTTGATTCTCGTGTGGAAAAAGGCATACTTGTTGGTTACTCAAGTACAAGGAAAACATACAAATGTTACAATCTAAGGCTCAAAAAAGTTGTGGAAAACATCAATGTAGTGGTTGATGAGACATGTGGACAAAAATTAAAGGAAGAAGAAAATGAGTCAGTGGAACAAGTTTACAAAGAAAAAGAAAAGGATGAAGAAACAATAGAAGGGGAATATGAAGAAGATCAGATAGAAGTAGAAGAGAAAGAACAACAAGTACTTTCTAAGACACCTAGCAAACATATACAGAAGAATCATCTGTCCGAACAGATTATCGAGAACAAAGATGCATGAATTGACCCTAGAAGAAGAATTCATTCACTAGAACAACTACACCTAGCAATGTTATCTTCGATTGAACCAAATAGTTTTGAATAAGGCAACAAGGATGAATTCTGGAAAAATGACATGAATGAAGATTTGGATCAAATAGAGAAGAACGACACTTGGGAATTGGTTCCAAGACCAAGGTACAAGAATGTGATCGACACAAAGTGGGCCTTTAGAAATAAATTGAATGAAGATGGACATGTTACCAGGAAAAAATCTAGACTGGTATGTAAAGGATATGCATAGGTTGAAGGTATCAAATTTGAAGAGAATTTTTCCCCATTCGCCAGAATGGAAGTAATCAGATTGATCCTAGCTTATGCATGCTTCAAGAATATTAAAGTGTATCATATGGATGTGAAATCAACCTTTCTAAATGGAGAACTAGAAGAAGAAGTCTACATTGAGAAACCAGAAGGATTTTAGTTATTAGAGAATGAAGATTATGTGTGCAGGTTGAAGAAGGCCTTGTATGGTCTAAAATAGGCCCCCAGAGCATGGTATTATAGACTGGACATATATCTACAGTAGCAAGGGTTCATAAAAGGAAATGCAGACAACAAACTCTACATCAAGGTAACTCAAGATAGTATTTTACTAATTGAAGTTTATGTTGATGATATTATTTTTGGATGTGAAGATGACAGGTTAAGCTACAAATTTGCAAAGGACATGGAGAATGAATTTGAAATTTCATTACTTGGAGAACTATCCTTCTTTCTGGGTCTTGAGATATGTCAAAGAAATTAAGGATTTTTTATTTCTCAAACAAAGTATATCAAAGAAATGATAAAGAGGTTGAATGGAATGGAAGATTGGAAACCAGTCAATACTCCTATGCAAACCAGTTGTAAGTTAAGAAAATATGATGATTCACAGTATACAGATAAGAGGAAGTATATGTTAATGATTGACAACTTACTTTATGAAAAAACATCCAGACCATATGTGATGCATGCATTTAGACACGTGGCATGATTTCAAGCAGCACCAAAGGAATCACATGTTCTAGCAGTAAAGAGGATAGTCAAATATCTCAAGGGTCACAAGAGTTTGGATTATGGTATCCAAAAGGAAAGTATTTATCACTTATTTCCTACACAGATGCATATTGGGTAGGTTGCATTGATGATTGACAAAACACCAGTGGAGCAACATTCTACTTGGGTGAGTGTTTGGTATCTTGGCTAAGCAAGAAACAATCATCATTATAATTGTCCACAACCAAAGCAGAGTATATTGGAGAAACAACATGTTGTACACAATTTATATGGATGAAAACAACTCTGACAAATATATAGGTTGAGTATGATTAGCCCATTCCAATATGTTTTGATAATACAAGCGCCATCAATATCTCAAATAATCCAATGATGCACTACAAGATGAAGCACATTCCAAACAAGTATCACTTTCTACGGGAACAGGTTACATAGAAGAACATCATAGTTGAATATGTGGGAACAAAAGAACAGGTTGCAAATATCTTTACAAACCCACTTCCAAGGGAATCCTTTGAGTATCTTTGCCAGAGACTCGAAGTAATTTCTACTCCAAAATGAATGCCTTTGAATGCTTATATTATATGTCTTATATTTACATGAGGAAGCACCATAAATAGGACAATTTAGGTTGGGGGAGAAGTTTCAGGAAGAGTTCACTTAGGGGGAGAAACCCCAGATGAGAAGTTACCTTTTCCATTGATGTCAAAGGGGGAGAGATTCATCAGATGAAGGATAGACAGTTAGAAGATGCATGATAGAGAGTTAGATGCTTGGAGAGAGAGCATAGAGGCATGTTTCCAGGGGGTCAATGGTCATGAGGGAAGCATGAGTGATATCACTTCATTGTTGCATCAGAGTGTTGCTATCAATTCAAAAGGGGGAGATTGTTGATTAATTGGGTTGGTTGTTATTGATGTCAACCCTTGAAGCAAGTCTGGTAGCAAATTATGGTAGCCTCAAAAGTATGGTTAAGGTACTTCAGTTTGATTGATGTATAATGGTATGGAGATTAATATATTTGTAGGTAATACTATTATAGATGGATAGTACATTTCATGCAATTTTTGGTGATATGTGGAACGTCACATAAATCCTCATGGTTAGAGAGTTATGGCCTTGTGAAGTTGGCGAACCCTCATGAGTTATCTAGAAGGTCAAAGAAGTCAATATATTCTAGAAGCTCCTAGAATAAGTTGACTAGTCAGGTGGGTGAAACTATTAGGGTCCTAACCCACACATAGGTAGAAAAATATATTCGGATGTAATCAAGGTCAATATTAATAAGGCCTTTCAATAAAATAGAATAAGGCGGATGTAAGAAGACCTAATAGAATCTTCCGCTTCTAGA
>SNQJ01S0030992.1:57647-67726 GCA_010110895.2 Picea sitchensis | reverse complement strand
TTATGAGATCATTTATAAGAAAGGAAAAGACAATGTGGTTGCGGATGCACTTTCTTGAAAATATGATGATGAAGGATCCATTTTTTCTCTTTCATTCATTATACCAAATTGGCTCCAAGCTGTTCGCCAGGAATGGCTACAAGACTCCAAAAGTTCGCAGTTGATCCAGCAATTACAGTCCAATGCTCCAGCTTCCCCAGGATACTCTTGGCTCCATGAGGAACTTCGATACAAAGGCCTTTTATATTTAAGTAAACAATCAAAGCTTAAATACATGATACTTTCTGAGCTTCATGCTACACCCACAACAGGGCACTCCGGGTTCACCAAAACCTATGACAGGGTCAAACGTTCCTTTTTCTGGGATGGTATGAAACAAGACATTTGTAATTTTGTAGATGAATGTGACGTGTGTCAATGCAACAAGGGAGAAATAGTCAAATCGCCAGGCACACTACAACCACTGTCAATTCCACCTGCTATTTGGAAGGATATCTCTATGGATTTTATTACCGGCTTACCCAAATCGGGAAATAAATCCGTCATCATGGTGGTTGTTGATCACCTTTCCAAGTACGCTCATTTCTGCGCCCTTCAATACCCGTTTATATCATCCACGGTGGCTCAAATATTCATGGATCAGGTCTTCAAGCTTCATGGCATGCCCCACTCTGTTGTTTCTGATCGCGACCCAACTTTCATAAGAAATTTTTGGCAAGAACTGTTCAAGATACAAGGCACATAATTGCATCTCAACACAACTTATCATCCCCAGACTGATGGCCAAACAGAATTTGTCAATAAGTGTTTGGAAACATATTTGAGGTGTTTTTCCTCGGAAAAGAAAAATCAGTGGGCTCAATGGTTATCCCTAGTTGAATGGTGGTACAACACTTCATACCATACAACTACACGCATGACTCCTTTTGAAGCGGTATATGGACATAAGCCACCTTCAGTTCTCTCATACTTACCGGGTGCCTCGAAGGTCCAGGCGGTTGACCTAACACTTACAACTCGAGAGGCCATTCTCCATACCCTCAAAGAGAATTTGGTCATGGCACAAAATCGCATGAAGCAACAAGTAGATCAAGGTCGCTCTGAACGTCAATTTGCAGAAGGGGATCAGGTGTTTCTTCGACTGCAACCTTATAAGAAAACTTCCCTCAAGGCCGAGCATTTTTAGAAGCTAGCACCCAAATTTTATTGTCCTTATACCATGCTCAAGCATGTGGGACAAGTCGCCTATCAATTATCTTTGCCCAACCATTCGAAGCTACATCCTGTTTTTCATGTTTCATGCTTAAAGAAGGTGATTGGAGCTAAGTGCCAAATTCAAACCAACCTTCCAGAGTTAGCTGAAGAAGGATCCATTTGGCTACAACTAGAAGCAGTTTTGGACCAGCGTGAGCATCGCCTATGTCAAAGAACCATCAAGGAAGTGCTAGTCTAGTGGAAAGATACAACTCCAGCAGATGCCACTTGGGAACCAACTACCATTCTGCAACAATTTCCTCATCTCAAGCCTTAGGGACAATGTTGTTTTTAAGGGGGCGGACATGTTAGGGTCCTAACCCACACATAGGTAGAACAATATATTCAGATGTAATAAAGGTCAATATTAATAAGGCCTTTCAATAAAATAGAATAAGGTGGATGTAAGAAGACCTAATATAATCTTCCACTTCTAGAAGGATCTTCCTCTAGATGCTTCTTTTTAGTATAAATAGGAGTCAAGGGTATGAGAACCCTAGCTTGGATATTATTGTAATAGAGATCTGCTCAACTAGAGGTTGCCCCCTCGAAGAGGCCCGTGAACATTGCTTTCATATTCAAAGTGCTATTTCTGTTGTTATTCTTATATCATTTCAGTGTGATTGTGGTGAATGTTCTGGTTATATTGTTGTTATTCTGCCATTACTAGCATTTTATTTCTATTCTGCATACATTTTATATCTGGTATATTACAGAAACTAGGAGTTAATCATGGGTTAAGTTGTTGCAATAAGAAAATAATTAAAAATATTTTAGTTGCAACTAGAAGTGGAGAATTTACTATTTGTAGAAAAGTGGGTTAGAAGTGGGTTAGCTCTAAAAGAAGGAAATTGGGTTAAGTTGGTTAGAAGGTAACCCCTTGAGAAAGCTACATGGAAGTATAAATAAGAGAGCAAGGCTCTCCTATTAGCACCTATTAAGCACATTGAATATCTATTATTGTTTAATGTTTATTGTGGGTACTCATTGATACATCTGAAGTTACACAAGTCTGAGGTAGCACAAAGGGTTGACGGTGAAAGTTTCAGAATTATAAAAAACACCGAAAAACCCTAGTTTTTTAGGTGTACACAGGATACAATGGAGAAGGGCATGTACATACATGGTATGGTAGTATAACAGGGAATGTACATGAGATAAAATGAATATTTTTAATGACAAAATCATAAATATCTCATTCACACATTTTCTCAAACACTTGACTAACATGAGATTTTAGTCTTTTAATAAAATCCTTTAAAACATAAAGCAACTGAAAGCTAAAACACTTAAGTCAAGTAAATCACTAACCCATACTCTGATAAGGTAACAAGTAGACAAGTGATTTTTGGTCCAATGACTAGGGAAAAAACCCCACTGTGGGGAAAACCCTAGAGAGATTATTTCTATTATTCAAGAGCAAATTTGAAATTTCTTACAACCCATACATTTAATGATTCCAACTCAAAAAAATTGGAAATGCAAATCACTTATCTTAGACATGAAACAAGCTTCAACTTCCCACACGTGCCAACCAAACTGCATCCCGATTTCTTGGAAATCATGTCAATGTACAGATAACAACCAACAACAATAAATTCACAAAATATGCCTAGGGAATCATGCTAGCACGTACAGTACAACATGTACATACTTTTTCCTTGAAAATTGTGCCTCCCTCTTGTTGTATGGACTGTCCTCTCACTGTACAGACTGTTATTCCTTCTGTTGTATGGACTATTATGATTTCACTGTCTTGGGAACTGTGCACTCTAATTTTCTTTGAAAATTGTGCTCTTAAACTCTCTAGAAATATGATCTATCTCTCCTTTGTC
This sequence comes from Picea sitchensis, assembly GCA_010110895.2. Taxonomy (NCBI): domain Eukaryota; kingdom Viridiplantae; phylum Streptophyta; class Pinopsida; order Pinales; family Pinaceae; genus Picea; species Picea sitchensis. Next base: position 64,637 of record SNQJ01S0030992.1, on the reverse strand, counting down.
TTCACTATGTGTGTTTCTCCCATTCCCAAGCATGTATATGTACTCTCTCTTTTCCAAATAAACCCTAACTTACATAACCAACTCAATCTAATGGCTTTCATAAGTCTAATCCGAGGGCTCACATTTAATGCTCCTCATTAATTATAAAGTAAGTAATAAATGCACATTAAATACTTTTGGGTCCCACAACTTAAAATCTTTTTAAGTTATAAAGTACATTCACTTCATAAAATCACTTTATTTAAAAAGTCACTTTACAAATAAAACATGTGTAGGAAACATGATTTTATATCCCCCCCATGACAAAACACAAAAACATGAATGAGGACATCCCTTGATAAATTTCAATAAAAAAGCCATAAAAACTTGAGAATATGAAGATGCCAAGTATCTAGAGTTTGAAAGTAAGATCCCAAGAAGGTCTACAGTGATCAGGTACAACAAATTTGTCCAAATGTTCAAAAGGTATGTCTTATTTCTATGAGCAGTTGGATTTTTTTCTCTACATGAGAAATGGTTATGACGGTTTGAGGATTTTCCCTAGAGATGCTATTGGCTGCATTGCACTTATTGTATAATTCAGATCTACAGAAATACAATGCTGATATAATTAATATCTTTCATTGGTACATCTTGTTAGTGTTGAGGCACATCTTGTATTTCTTGGAATATGGTTAAGGATTTTTGTGGTACATGGTTGAGAGCTTGTATTTGTGAAGTGGTTGATGTATTGAGAGGTTGTATATTAGTAAGGGTTTGATTTCTAGTCCATGTGATGGTTCTTATACTTGTTCATGATTATACAGACTTGTATGGCACAAAACTAGAGAGATATAGATGCACTTGGTTAAGGGATATGTATGAGGATGTATGCATAGGGCACAACTACAGTTTGGATAGAGTGTCAGGTTGCAGGTTCATGTGATAGATGTTGGAGTTACTTCACGCACACCAAGGATTTATTTTTCCTAAGTGTTTTCCTTGTTTATTAGTCATTATCTAGTCTCCTATGTTTTAGGAAGAATATTCCTTTAGGGATAATGTTCTCTTTGGTTTTCACTTCAGTTTGACTAGTTGAGTGGAGTATAGATTCTACATTGGTTTTGTCACCATGAAAAATTGGGATCATCACCAGCTAATGCACATTAGCCTTGTTAGACAATTAGCTTAGGTTGATGGATAGTTGGTATGGATTGTTGGTTGTCATTGATTTCAACCATTGGAGAGTGATATTGTAGATTGATGTCAACCCTTGGTGATTGATTTCAACCCTTGGAGAAAGTTTGGTAGCGAATTCCAGTAGCACAAAGGTTTGGGTAATGGACCCAAGGTTGTTTAATGTATAATGGTATGAGTTTTAATATATTTTAAGGTAAGACTATTCTATATGGATATTACATGTCATTCCATTTCCGGTGGTATGTGAAACGTCACATAACTCCTCATGGTTAGAGAGTTATGGCTATGAGAAGTTTGAGAACCCAGGTTTGGGTAATGCACCCACGTTTTTTTGATGGATATTGGTATGAGTTTTGATATATTTGTAGAAAAGAATATTCGAGATGGATAGTACATGTCATTCCATTTCCACTGATATGTGGAATGTCACATAACTCCTCACGATTAGAGATTTATGGCCATGTGAAGTTGGAGAACCCTCACGAGTCATCTAGAAGCCCCAAAAGGTCAAAGTAGTCAAAGCGGTTTAAGAGATTTTAGAAGGTAAATAATAAAGTGAAGTGATAAGTGTAATATAAGTCAAAATGAATACAAAATAAATTATTTAAATAATAAATTTAATGGATAAATTAGAAGTGGGTTAACCCTAAAATAAGGAAAGTGGGTTAAGATGGTTAAAAGGTAACCTCTTGAGGAAGCTACATGAAAGTATAAATAAGAGGAAAGGTTCTCTCATTTTAATCACACTTGAGCATATTGAATATCTACAGTTGACTACGGTAACCAAAGGATATTTAAGCCGAATTTCAGAGGGAAGGTGAAGTAAAGAAGGCCAAAATTCAAGGGAGGATAAATTCTTTTGATGATGTTTTATAAGGTATGTTATTTATAGGTCATCTCACCATTTTCGCAATAATTGTTTTTCTAGAATGATTCAGACCATGAAATTGGGAGGCCATTGATGAAACATATCCAAGTAGCGGTGATACAAATTTTAGCTTGTGGGTCATTGTATTTTTGGAGTTACACACTGTGGAAAATGGGGTTTGTGGCTAGTCCTAAAACTAGTCTAAAACAAGTATTTCGGGTACAAACATCATAACTTCTTCATAACAGATCCAAATTTTGTAAGACCAATTGTATTGGTTATAGTACCGTCTGTAGTATTCTATGTACAATTTTCAGATCCATACAACAAACATTATGTGCAGGGAACACTCTACACGTTCGCTCTCTAGAGTAAGCCAAAATTCAACAAGATATGCCATTTTTTCTATAACTTTTTTTTTAAGAGGTTCCAAGTAGGGAAGTCTAGAGAAATTACATAAAATAAAATGAAGAACATTGTGTACTTTTTTCAGATCTTTATTCATGACAGGTACATAGTTATGATTATTTCAATTTAGGGTTTCTGACTAATCCAAAATTAGTCATGAGAGACTAAAGTAAAATTTGATGAAAATGCTAGTCTATTGTTGTTAAAGTTAAGGAAGGTTTGAAGGTATGTGATATTATACACTAGGTATATTACAGAGTTACAAATCATATTTGGATGATGAAATTGATGAGGGCTTTTGGTTGAGGTACATGTTGGGTACATGGTTGAGACAAGTAGTTGATGAGTTGGCACATACATGAGGTGTATAGTTGATGATGTTGGTACATATTGATGAGTTATAATTGATGAGTAGTTGATACATGATTGGTACATACTTGGTACATGGTTGGAGGCACTTGTTAGTAGTATTGTTGACACATGGTTTATGGATGATATAACATACTTGTATTGGTATATTATTAGAATCACATATTGATCTTGGTGATGATTATGAGTTGTTGTGTTATGCTTGGTTGATGCACATCTTTGAGAGTTATCTTGGTGATTGATCTTGCTGAGTAGATATGATTTGGTTGATAATATTGATGAGATAGGTTGTTGTGATAGGTTGTTTAGACATGTTGTCGTGACATGTTATTTGTATAGGTTTGGTGCATGGTTGATGCACTTGTTCATGGTACAGGTTGAGGTACAGGTTGGTGCATGGTTGATGCACTCTTTTATGGTACAGGTTGATTATAGGTTGTTTGGTACAGGTTGGTGCATGGTTGATGCACTTGCTTATGGTACAGGTTGATTACAGGTTTAGGTACAAGTTGATGCATGGTTCAGGTTATTGGTACAAGTTGTTTGGTGTAGGTTGATTGGTACAGGTTTACAGCAGTATATCACACAGTGATAGTGTGACATTGGTTCCATCATTCTATTTATATTTCAGGGAGGTTGGACGGGGCAAGTACAGGAGGTTGTTGCCACCTTCCAGTTGTAGCTAGAGAACATAGGGGGTCATAGCCTCCTTCTGGTTGTAGCCAGAGAATTGGGGACTTGGAGCTTCCCTCAGGTTGTAGCCTGAGAAATTAGGGGGTTGGAGCCTCCTTCCAGTTGCATTTGGAAAACAAAGGAAGTTGGTGCTTCCAATGAATGTAATTATTAAATACATATAAGAAAAAACATTCCGTGGTGTTCTCTTGCTTTGGATTTCCACGTAAAAACATTGGTGTACTATGTATGTGTATGATTTCTTATTTGTTTATTCTTTATTTGCTCTGCAACTATTGGATGATAATGCTACATTGATAGAAAACTTGTATATTGTGGTTAAAAAGGATCGAATTGGTCTATCACTGATTCACCCCCCCTCTTAGTAATCCAACAATTGGAATTAGAGCAGGTTCCTTCAAGAAACAGTTTAACCAGTGGAAGGAGATCATGGATTATTCTGAGAATGGAGTACTGTGGTTTAATGGTTAGAATGGTTTAAAGAATCAAATGTGCACAATAAGGAAGAAAGTATTTTTACAGGCACAAAGGCATTATATTTGTCTATCGGTCATTACAAGATATGATAGTTCAAAAAGGGAAAAGACTGCAGCCAAGAAGGAATTGAAGAGGAATAAAAAAATAGCAATGGATTTCATCTGGGAAGGATTACCTAATCTGGTAAGAGAAAAGGTTGGTAAATGTTCATCAAACAAAGAACTTTGAGATAAGTTACATGACATATATTCTTCACCCATCACATATTTAGAAAATGCCAAAGAAGATGCAGGTACAGATCAAGAAGAAATATGTTCACCATGTCAAACAGATTCAAAAGATGAAGGGTACATAATCAAAAGAGGTATGTTGTTTTTCTCTAATTGTGAAAAATGCAGACATCTTGAAATAGAATGCCATGAAGGAAATGTGACAGAAAAAAAAATTGAAAAAGAAGACAATTATGAGGTAGAATTGATTAGTGCTTTAGATGAACTAAGAGAAGAAAAAAAGTCACTCAAGAAATAATTGATGAAACAAAAGGAAAGTGTTCACATTTTTTAAGAAGCCCAACAGGTCATCGAGAACTTAAGAACTCAACTAGAAGAAGCCAGAAATATCGAAGAAAATCTTGAATATCAAAAGCAGTGTTTGGAAGCCAACATAGCAACACAGAAGGAAGAAGCAGAAATGGGAGAGAAGATATTGGCAGATCATATTAAGGAAAGAACTAATGATCTAAACCAGCTTGAGTCAGAGTTTGGTCAAGAAGAGAAATTATATGAAGAAGAAATAATCACATTAAAAATTCAGCTTGAAGAAGCGAAGAGAACAGAAGAAGTCATGAAGTCTCAGATATTAGAGAAAGAAGAAGAGGTTGAGAAGCTTGAAGAAGAAGTTGTCACATTGAGAAGTAAAATCATCAAGATCAAAAAGACCTTTGAAGAGACAAAAACATCCACATCAGTTATAGAGAATGAAGAGAAACACTCTAGGTTTATAGAAAAGAAGAATGAAGAAAATCGAAAGAGTTATGAAAAAGTACTCAAAGGAAGGAATCATGGTAAATCATAATCTAGGAAAACTATTGAAGATACATCTTCAAGAAGACCATCTGTGTTCAAGCCAGAAAGAAGCTTCAATCATGATCATAATCAGTTAAGGAAAAAATTCAGAAGGACTACACCACAAAGAAGATCATTTACTCCCAGGGATGCAAATTTCTTTTATGGTCATTTTTTTAATTGTACTAATTTTAGACATAAGGTTGCAAATTGCAGAGATTATAAAAGAAATGTTCAAGCAAGAAGTGCCTATGTGGCCGCACGTAACATTGAGTGTTACAAATGTCATAACTATGGACACATAGTCAGTGATTGTAGAAGCATGATCGATACTTCCATGAAAGAGATCAATGATATTAGATATAAGAAAGTATGGATAAGAAAGCATGAAGAATAGGTGAACAAAGACAAGGTACCAGAGATCACAAGATTGACAATAAACGAGATGAAGAAAATTATAAAGAGAAAAAGAAAGATGTCAGATACATAAAGGTTTGGAAAATAAGTGAAAGAAAGGAAGGACAGGTAAATAAGGAACAGGTTCAAGAGATTGTACTTTCAGGCATTGTAGTGAAAGATGAATCCACAAACAGAAAGAAAGAAGTCAGAGCTTAGAGAGATAGTGAATCTACCAATGAAGATGATGATGAATCTACCAATGAAGATGATGATGAATACACATTAGAGAAGGAATTGTTATGAGCCATCCGACTTAGAGACTCCCAGGTAATATGAATATTAGACAGGGGGAGTCTATGCGATAGCTGTGACAGACCAAAGAACCATCCTTCGAGCAACTTGCAGAGTTTGAGAAGACAGATTTAGAGCAGTCGGTTAGCATAAGTACATTTTGACAGATTAATCAAGACTTCATGATAGTATAGTGATAAATGGGTCAACATTATGGATAGTTTTACAAGTAGAGTCTTGGACAGTATGGACATAGATGAATTCGTAAGAACACTTAGCAGGTTTGGACAAATATATGACAAGGGACGAGAGCATGTATTCATAGATTGGTTCAGAGAGTGGTTCAAAGACAAAGGAACATTATCATAATGGATGATAATTACACATGAAATGGCTCGAACAATGCTAATGGATTCCAAATTGATAGATATTTTTTGGACACATGCAGTGCATGCAACAGTTCACATTAAAAACAAAGTAATGTTCAGAAACAATAATGGAAAAACTCCCTATGAACTATGGAAATGAAGTGTAGACAACAACGTCTACATCAAGCTAACTCAAGGTAGTATTTTATTAATTGAAATTTATGTTGATGATATTGTTTTGGAAGTACTAATGATAGGTTAAGACATAAATTTGCAAAGGATATGCATAATGAATTTGAAATGTCATTACTTGGGGAACTATCCTTCTTTTTGGGTCTTCAGATATGTCAAATCAACCAAGGAATTTTTATTTCTCAAACTAAGTATATCAAAGAAATGCTAAAGAGGTTCGGAATGGAAGATTGCAAACCAGTTACCACTCCTATGCAAACCAGTTGCAAGTTGAGCAAAGATGATGTTAAGAACCAAATACTGAATACAAAAGCACCACAACAGATATACAATAACAATATGCAAAATCTCCTCTATTACTATCAAACCCTTGAGGTAGGGAAACGCCGTACAATTGATCCTATTATGGAAGGGATCCTCTCCTGTTCACTTGCCTCTTCGAGGGGGCATCCTCCTATTGAGCTATCGCTTCAAATACAATATTTATCTTCATATCCCATTACATTGCGTGAACCCCTTTATATAGTACTACCATCACCTAAGAACATTCTAGAAAAGGAATCTTCTAGAAGTAGAACTTTCTAAGAAGTCCTCTTACATTTATTATATCTAATTACCCATTTATTATATCTAACTACCATAGTGGGCCTTATTTAATAATATAGTGGACCTAGTCCACCTT
>SNQJ01S0030992.1:37566-51457 GCA_010110895.2 Picea sitchensis | reverse complement strand
GTGGGTGCTAGAGAAACCAAGGAGTTGGTGCTTCCTTCTAGTGGGTGCTAGAGAAACCAGAGAGTTGGTGCTCTCAAACAAGTTGCAGCTTGTAAAACAGAGGTAGTAGCCTCACATTGAGTTGGTGCTCAATTAAAGATGACATACATAACTTAAAAGACTGCCTATCATTTCGAAGAAGAAGAGGTTTTCTCCCTTTATGGGTTTCCCCGTGAAAATCTGTCTCTATGTATACCTTATGTGTGACTGATGCCTTTTACTTTTACTGTCCATATGCTGTATAATGTTAATGATCACTTGAAGAAAGACTAAGAATATTTTAATTGTTAATATTGTTTAAGCTCAAATACAACTGATTCACCCCCCCCCCTCTCAGTTTTATTAGTAATTTCAACAGATTAATGTGATATGGATTAGGTTTTAAGACCACTTCAAGCACTCACATTTCATAACAAAACTGCATATTGACATATATACAACTAGGTTTATGAACTAGGTAATATTTATTGTATCTTTGTATTGTAGGTCAAGAGGGCATAGCCAAAGAATGTTGGGGAAAAGAAATCAATGAAGGTTGGACAAGACTTGACAGAGGATTTGGGGGGTTAATACTATCAAAGGAGACTTTGATATGGGAAAATCTAGCACAAATTGAATAAAAATGTTCAAAATCTAACAATACATTTTGAGCACTAACATCTGGCTCCAACTGGGATGGAGACCTCCCTGTGAGTTTTCCAAGAACCGAATAGTTCCAGTCACCTTTACCATTGGGCATGGAGTTATCTAGCCCTTACAATTGATCTCTTTAAACCTATGACCTACCTGTAGCCATCCAACGACCTGCTCAACAATCATCCTCAATTTGTATTGTGTCTAGTCCATTGGGCTATGGAGTCATTTGGCCTTTACAACTGGTCCCTGAGAATTCCTTGAAACTGCATGTAGCCTGCAAACCAGTAGCCCCCTTGTAGCTTGACTGTTTATTCAAGAAATTGAAAACAATCTACTTGCTCGTATGAAGAGCTTATTCTGCTGCTAACTCCTACGCTAACCAACTATACTGCCTCTTATCAAGTGAAATCATGCTTCCAATGAAGCCATGTCAGAAACTGATTTACTGAAACTGTTCTTGATATTAACCCAAAAAATGATGGAAGCCATATCATGCAGAAATATAGTTGATGACAGAAACAAAATTGTCCCTCGTCTGACCAAAATGTTTTGATATTTATGCTGCTCATAGATTCCAAATAGTTTGTAATAGGGTCATAAAAACCATGAAAGAATACCTCTTTGAGCTGCTGATCCAACTGGTTGTATTTAAGTTGTTGATTAATTTCACTTATCTTAGTGCTGAATGTGGACTACTCAACCTTTGTTAGAGAAAAATGTAAGCCCAACAGCTGATCTGAACCTTTCTTCTCTCCTGCACCATACCTCTGTAATCTGATTTCATCAAGATGATATGCTGGCTTAACACAAAAAACAATTTCCTTTCCAATAATAATATCATTGCGGGATATATCAAGACTAGAAAGATCTTCAACAGATTCACAACAAGAATCAATCACAACATGCACATACTTTTGATCATCTCTCTGCTGAAAAGAAGAACTAGATGAAATTTGAATAAAAAATAAGTCTTCACAAACCTTAACATTTCCTTTCTCATCACCGTATTGGTCGAATATAGGAGAATCAAGATAAGATCCTAATGATAGAGATGAAGCTTCTTGAATAGCAGGATCAACAATAACATCATGAAACAGATTTGGAAAAATATCACCTCGTTCCTCATCATAATTTGAAATAGAATATTCATAAGGAGAAAGAAGATCTTTCTGGTGTTCAAATTGAAGATTAGGCAGTCCCTGCAAATCTTGTTCCTCATGGTTACTGCAACTTCCCTTGGTCTACAAATCTGGAATATGTGGGATGCCCTCAACATCTACTACAACTCCAATACTTTCACCTATTGATCTGTCAATCTTCTCGTCATCTTTCAAGTCTTCGAAGGGGACAATTGGATCTTGCTGACAACCTAAGACAATAGATGTATTTGATACAATGTCAAAGCATCTATACTATGGCTAACATTATGATGATCCTCAATGTCTAGATCACAATGAGAGGTATCTCCTATAACAACATACTCTTCATGATTATTTGAGTCTTTAGTCAATAAATTGAATTCATGACAATATTCAGGAAATAAAAGATCAGCTGAAAATATTTCTTTGCAAAACAAATGAAAGGCAACATGAAAATCTGCCAAAGAGCTGATACTGTCAACCGGAAGTGACCGGCACCAATCACGAGCAATTCCCTCTAATGAGAAACATAAGAGACAGATCTTAACATCCTCATGCGCAACTTGCAACCGATGCAAGCAATCATGAAAGTCCAACAAATGTTCAGCTGGCACTTCCCACTCTTCACCTCGAAATCTAGGAAGGCTTCTTTCCCATTCATCTCTACCAGGTACTGGATTAGGGAAACCAACAATCTTCGAAAAATCATAGAAGGCATACCTCTTGTTCATTTCATACCAGTGGAGTCGCCAACAAAATTATGAACAACGGAGTCGCCACTGAATCTGTCCTTCATGGAGTCGCTAGATAGATGATTACAATGGAGAATATGTCCAGAATTTGTCTATCATCAAAGCTGGATCTTGTCGTCTCCTAGGGAAGCTGAGCTTCAATCTCCTCTCCCTGGCAACGATGCCAATTTGTTATCACTCCAGGAAACTCTCCTAGGCTGTAAGTCAGAGATGCCTGGTAACTTAATCTTTTTGGAAACTATTTTCTCAAATATAGGTGTGGGTTTGGATCAAGATGAATATCTAACTCACTAGACTGTATCACAAGACTATCTAAGGAAATTTAAACAATGCAAGGCCTTCAAGAGCTATTATCAGATAGGTGAATCAAATGGATAAAGAGACTAATCAATTAACCATAACATATGTCTATAAAACAATAGATATGATGGGCTAATAGATCAGCAATAAATACTTATGATCCTCTGTTTACTAATCAGATAGTGAGATGAAAGTCACCAATGGACTATGTAAACATAGATAAAGAACATAATTCAACTCATAAGCATATAACAAAAAGAGAAAAGAAGATCTGACAATAATAGTGAAAGAAGCTTACAGGTTGAACATATTATAGAAAGAATCTCTATCACAATAGCATTATAGTTTAGAACTCAAAAATGAACCCTTAGTTCCTATTCTACCTTTAGCTTTATAGCTTTACAATGCAGTTTTGAGATCCTAAAAGCATGGATCAAATATGCTAAAGATAGAAAGTCAAAATTCAGTTTGCAGAAGATATGGAATGATCCCCAAAATGAGGTCAATCCCAGATTTCATGGTCTTCATATCTTGTAGAGTCATTGTGTAGGGCATAATAGCCTTCCAAGGCTGAGTGATGACTCTTACAATTCGAATTTATTGAGATGTGCAAAAAATCCAATCTGTTTCCACCAAAATAGGTGTCGAAATCAACTTGGTTACCCTTTCTAATCCTTCTGTACCAAAAATGGATCTTGAAACTGAATATATAATTCATCATCCATCCATCATGAGTGTTTTCAAATGATTTGGATCAGAAAAACCTGGAGCTGTGCAAAAATTCGATCATTTTGGCAGTGACAGGCTTTCAGTGGTTAACATAGAAGACTTCTGGTGATTTAACTACTGAAATCTCTGCTTTCAATGGTTAATGAATAGTCGTCCTGTTCGCCTAAACCACCGAAAGTCTTGTCTTCAAAATTACAAAATACAGAAAGCCTTCAATATTTTACTCTTCTGGTTAAAGTTCTGATGCCTCAATAAGAACCTTGGTGGCCATATTCTCTTTCATCATGTGTTGATGACATCTGCTCTGTAAGACACTGCATTTCATTTTGTAAGAGTTCTACAGTGCTTGCTTTTTCAACATCTTCTCATAACAGGGGATGTTGTTTTCTTTAAAGTTTCCTCTAGTTTGCAGAGATGATAGTTGCTTCCTTGGAACCTTCAGAAACTATAAAACTAGTGTGAGAGTTGAGTGGATGTTTCACATATATCTTGCTTCTAAAAAGATGATGAAAGAAGTTTTGTCAACTTTCATGATTTGCAGCTTTATCTGAATTCAATCAAAACTTCTTATTACAATGAAACAGAATGTCCATGTCTCTTCTTTAGCAAAGGCATTCATAGTTAGATAAACACATTCACATGCCCCAGCTGTCATTTTTTCAACGAAGACCTGTCAACAACTACCCTTACCTTAATGAGATGTCCAAACTTATGAAAAAGTCTTATACAAACCCTGGATTTGAACTATGCAAGATGAAGGCTCGGGTCTTTAGTTCTATCATTTCTTCTTGTCATTTTCAACAAAAGAGATCCATGTACACCAATAGGCGCAAGCATCCCAACAATTCCTTTGAATCCATATAGAGTTGAATTACTCAAAAACACTTGATATCCTGCACCCATAAGAAGAAACCAAGCTCTTGAATGTGAGCTTTGGGAAGTGAATCTTCCACATCAAGCTTTAAAATGGCTAGTCGAAACTTGAATGGCCATCTGCGAGCAATTTTAACCATTGGAAATTGTGTTGTTGTAATACAGGCCATCAATGATGTTGCCTTGTTCTATAACTGTGCCTCTATTCGTGATTCTTCCTCATCTTCTTCACCACAACTCCAAGTGTAACTTGCATTCTAATACACATGGCGCTTGAATATCTCATTCATGGGTTTCGAGATGACTAGATTTTTCACCACTAGGCACAGTTTCCTGGGAAAATGATTCTCCTTCTGCATCATCCTCGATATCTGAACTTGTGCCATCGTTACTATCTGCCTTCCAAAAAACAAACTTTTCTAAATCATCCTGATTCTGTTCTGTGAATCCACTTGCTGCAAGTGCCTTATCCAAGGAACCAGCTGATTTAGCAATTGCTTCAAAGCATGGCCTCCTATCATCATCAGAATCTGAATCTGATTCTTCTAACAGGTCCACCCCCTCAGCAGTAGAGGCAAACCTCTTTTCAAAGAACTTGAATATACAGTCAACATCTTGATCAAAATACATTTGTGCATTGCGATGAGAGACATAAACCATTTGTGGAAAGTCAATCATTGTGACAATTTCCTCATCATCAATCATAATATTTAACTCATTGAAATCACAGTGAATGAGACCATGTTCTGCCAATTGAACAATTAGGCCAATTATAGTACTAAATATATGTTTTGGATGTTGCAGCTGCTTAACATGGACCAGAGGATAACCCAGAACAAGAGACATCAGAACACAATGTCGATTACAGTCTACTGCACTAGGAACTGGAAAACCATGTTCTTCAAGGGCCTTCATAAAGGAAAATTATTTAAGAGCAACAAGTCTTGATAGGTAGAGCCAATTATAGATGTTTCTATGTCTCAAATAATCACGCTTAGATTTAACAGCTCTAAATGATGTTCGACCCAATCTATGCAATTTCATTGGAAATGTTCTACCATCCTCTGTGGCAACCTCGAAAATATCTGATTCTTTCCCAACACCTATTCGGAAACTTGCAATGTGCATCTATTTGGCCTATGTTCATGGATTTCCTCTTAGTAGATGCCTTCGACTTGTCAAACGTTCCGACAACCAATGCTAAGTGGACCACTGGACGAATGTATATGCATTCTCTACCTGCAAATCATGGATTTGACAACTGTCTATTTAATATTCATTAATATCTGTTTAGAGATCGGATTCCTCATGTATTTGATTTTTAAATCCTTTCTCCTTTACTTATGCTGGCATATAAATAACCGGTGAGACCAATGGAGTATGGAGTATAGCAATCGATGCTCTATTATCTACACATGTCATATTTTTGTCAAATGCTCACAACCCTAGCTTATTCTCAAGGCACCTACGTATTGTCTCTGATCGTGGCACCTTGAGCGATCTTATGCATCCAATTAAATACACTAAACAACTTCAATATTTTGGCATATTAGTTATTCGAACCAAATGAGTAGTGTATGTAGCTTGGCACTTGCGCTTGGTCATTGGTGTTAGAGCTGGGCTTTGCAAAATTTAGTTTTAAAAACCATGAGACCCGAGAAGCTAGGTTTGATTTGGTTTGAAAGAAGACTCATAGTTAGGGATAAGAATCGGGCATGTAGATTAATGTGATATGGATTAGGTTTTAAGACCACTTCAAGCACTCACATTTCATAACAAAACTGCATATTGGCATATATACAACTAGGTTTATGAACTAGGTAATATTTATTGTATCTTTGTATTGCAGGTCAAGAGGGCATAGCCAAAGAATGCTGAGGAAAAAAAATCAATGAAGGTTGGACAAGACTTGACAGAGGATTTAGGGGGTTAATACTATCAAAGGATACTTTCAGATGGGAAAATCTAGCACAAATTGAATAAAAACGTTCAAAATCTAACAATACATTTTGAGCACTAACATCTGCCTCCAACTGGGATGGAGACCTCCTTGCGAGGTTTCCAAGAACCTAGTAGTTTCAGTCACCTTTACCATTGGGCATGGAGTCATCTAGCCCTTACAATTGATCTCTTTAAACCTTTAACCTACCTGTAGCCATCCTGCGACCTGCTCAACAATCATCCTCAATTTGTATTGTGTCTAGTCCATTGGGCTATGGAGTCATTTGGCCTTTTCAACTGGTCCCTGAGAATTCCTTGAAACTTCATGTAGCCTGCAAACCAGTAGCCCACCTATAGCTTGCATGTTTATTCAAGAAATTGAAAACAATCTACTTGCTCGTATGAAGAGCTTATTCTGCTGCTAACTCCTACGCTAACCATTTGTACTGCCTCTTATCAAGTGAAATCATGCTTCCAATGAAGCCATGTCAGAAACTGATTTACTGAAACTGTTCTTGATCTTAACCCAAAAAATGATGGAAGCCATATCATGCAGAAATATAGTTGATGATAGAAACAAAATTGTCCCTCGTCTAACAAAAATGTTTTGATATTTATGCTACTCATAGATTCCAAATAGTTTGTAATAGGGTCATAAAAACCATGAAAGAATACCTCTTTGATTTGTTGATCCAACTGGCTGTATTTAAGCTGTTGATTACTTTCACTTATCTCAGTGCTGAATGTGGACTGCTCAACCTTTGTTAGAGAAAAATGCAAGCTCAACAGCTGATCTAAACCTTTCTGCTCTCCTGCACCATACCTCTGTAATCTGATTTCATCAAGATGATATGATGGCTTAACACAACAAACAATTTCCTTTCCAATAATAATATCTTTGCGGGATATATCAAGACTAGAAAGATCTTCAACAAATTCACGACAAGCATCAATCACATCATGCACATACTTTTGATCATCTCTCTGCTGAAAAGAAGAACTAGATGAAATTTGAATAAAAAATAAGTCTTCACAAACCTTAACATTTCCTTTCTCATCACCATATTGGTCGAATATAGGAGGATCAAGATAAGATCCTAATGACARAGATGAAGCTTCTTGAATAGCAGGATCAACAATAACATCATGAAACAGATTTGGAAAAATCTCACTTCGTTCCTCATCATATTTTGAAATAGAATATTCATAAGGAGAAAGAAGATCTTTCTGGTGTTCAAACTGAATATTAAGTAGTCCCTGCAAATCTTGTTCCTCATGGTTACTGCAACTTCCCTTGGTCTGCAAATCTGGAAGATGTGGGCTGCCCTCAACATCTACTACAGCTCCAATACTTTCACCTGTTGATCTGTCAATCTGCTCATCATATTTCAAGTCTACGAAGGGGACAATTGGATCTTGCTGACACCCTAAGATAATAAATGTATTTGATACAACGTCAAAAGMATCTATACTATGGCTAACATTATGACGATCCTCAATGTCTAGATCACAATGAGAGGTATCTCCTATAACAACATACTCTTCATGATTATCTGAGTCTTTAGTAAATAAATTGAATTCATGACAACATTCAGGAAATAAAAGATCAATTGAAAATATTTCTTTGCAAAACAAATGAGAGGCAACATGAAAATATGCYAAAGAGCTGATACTGGCAACCGAAAGTGATCGGCACCAATCACGAGGAATTCCCTCTAATGAGAAATAGAAGAGMCAGATCTGAACATCCTCATGTGCAACTTGCAACCGATGCAAGCAATCATGAAAGTCCAACAAATGTTCAGCTGGCACTTCCCACTCTTCACCTCGAAATCTGGGAAGGCTTCTTTCCCATTCATCTCTACTAGGTACTGGATTAGGGAAACCAACAATCTTCGAAAAATCACAGAAGGCATCCCTCTTGTTCATTTCATACCAGTGGAGTCGCCAACAAAATTATGAACAACAGAGTCGCCACTGAATCTGTCCTTCATGGAGTCACCAGATAGATGATTACAACCGAGAATATGTCCAGACTTTGTCTATCATCAAATCTGGATCTTGTCATCTCCCAGGGAAGCTGAGGTTCAATCTCCTCTCCCTGGCAACGATGCCAATTTGTTATCACTCCAGGAAAATCTCCTAGGCTGTAAGTCAGAGATGCCTAGTAACTTAATCTTTTTGGAAACTATTTTCTCAAATATAGGTGTGGGTTTGGATCAAGATGAATATCTAACTCACTGGACTGTATCACAAGACTATCTAAGGACATTCAAACAATGCAAGGCCTTCAAGAGCTATTATCATATAGGTGAATCAAATGGATAAAGAGACTAATCAATTAACCAGAACATATGTCTATAAAACAATAGATATGATGGGCTAACAAATCAACAATAAATACTTATGATCCTTTGTTTACTAATCAGATAGTGAGATGAAAGTCAGCAATGGACTATGTAAACATAGATAAAGAACATAATTCAACTCATAAGCATATAACAGAAAGAGAAAAGAAGATCTGACAATAATAGTCAAAGAAGCTTGCAGGCTGAACATATTATAGAAAGAATCTCTATCACAATAGAAATATAGTTTAGAACTCAAAATCGAACCCTTAGTTCCTATTGTACCTTTAGCTTTATAGCTTTACAATGCAATTTTGAGTTCCTAAAAGCATGGATCAAATATGCTAAAGATAGAAAGTCAAAATTCAGTTTGCAAAAGATATGGAATGATCCCCAAAATGAGGTCAATCCTAGATTTCATGGTCTTCATATCTTGTAGAGTCATTGTGTAGTGCAGAATAGCCTTCCAAGGCTGAGTGATGACTCTTACAATTCGAATTTATTGAGATGTGCAAAAAATCCAATCTGTTTCCACCAAAATAGGTGCCAAAATCAACTTGGTTACCCTTTCTAATCCCTGTGTACCAAAAATGGATCTTTAAACTGAATATATAATTCATCATCCATCCATCATGAGTGTTTTCAAATGATTTGGATCAGAAAAACCTCGATCTATGCAAAAATTCGATCATTCTGGCAGTGACAGGATTTTGGTGGTTAACATAGAAGACTTTTGGTGATTTAACTACTGAAAGCTCTGCTTTTGATGGTTAATGAACAATCATCCTGTTTGCCTAAACCATCGAAAGTCTTGTCTTCAAAATTACAAAATGCAGAAAGCCTTCAATATTTTACTCTTCTGGTCAAAGTTCTGATGCCTCAATAAGAACCTTGGTGGCCATATTCTCTTTCATCATGTGTTGATGACATCTKCTCTGTAAGACACTGCATTTCATTTTGTAAGAGTTCTACAGTGCTTGCTTTTTCAACATCTTCTCATAAATGGGGATGTTGTTTTCTTTAAAGTTTCGTCCAGTTTGCAAAGATGATAGTTGCTTCCCTGGAACCTTCAGAAACTATAAAACCAGTGTGAGAGTTGAGCGGATGTTTCACATATATCTTGCTTCTAAAAATCTGATGAAAGAAGTTTTGTCAACTTTCACGATTTGTAGCTTTATTTGAATTCAATCAAAACTTCTTATTACAATGAAACATAATGTCCATGTCTCTGCTTTAGCAAAGGCATTCATAGTTAGATAAACACATTCACATGTCCCAGCTATCGTTTTCTCAACGAAGACCTGTCAACAACTACCATTACCTTAATGGGATGTCCAAACTTATGAAAATGCCTTATACAAACCCTGAATTTGAACTATGCAAGATGACGGCTCGGGTCTTTAGTTCTATCATTGCTTCTTGTCATTTTCAGCAAAAGAGCTCCATGTACACCAATAGGTGCAAGCATCCCAACAATTCCTTTGAATCCATATAGAGTTGAATTACTCAAAAACACCTGATATCCTGCACCCATCAGAAGAAACCAAGCTCTTGAATGTGAGCTTTGGGAAATGAATCTGCCACATCAAGCTTTAAAATGGTTGGTTGAAACTTGAATGGCCATCTACAAGCAATTTTAACCATTGGAAATTGTGTTGTTGTAATACAGGCGATCAATGATGTTGCCTTATTCTATAACTATGCCTCTGTTCATGATTCTTCCTCAGCTTCTTCACCATAGCTCCAAGTGTAAACTGTATTCTAATACACATGGTGCTTGAATAGCTCATTCATGGGTTTCGAGATGACTAGCTTTTTCACCACTAGGCACAGTTTCCTGGGAAAATGATTCTCCTTCTACATCATCCTCGATATCTGAACTTGTGCCATCGTTGCTATTTGCCTTCCCAAAAACAAACTTTTCTAAATCATCCTGATTCTGTTTTGTGAATCCACTTTCTACAAGTGCCTTATCCAAGGAACCAACTGATTTAGCAATTGCTTCAAAGCATGGCCTCCTATCATCATCAGAATCTGAACCTGACTCTTCTAACAGGTTCGTCCCCTTAGCAGCAGAGGCAAACCTCTTTCCAAATAACTTGAATATATATACAAAATCTCGATCAAAATACATTTGTGCATTGTGATGAGAGACATAAACCAT
Organism: Picea sitchensis; assembly: GCA_010110895.2. Classification (NCBI taxonomy): domain Eukaryota; kingdom Viridiplantae; phylum Streptophyta; class Pinopsida; order Pinales; family Pinaceae; genus Picea; species Picea sitchensis. The sequence goes on along the minus strand of SNQJ01S0030992.1, from coordinate 40,536 downwards.
TTGTGGAAAGTCAATCATTGTAACAGTTTCCTCATCATCAATCATAATATTGAACTCATTGAAATCATAGTGAATGAGACCATGTTCTGCCAATTGAACAATTAGGCCAATTATATTATTAAATATTTGTTTTGGATGTTGCAACTGTTTAACTTGGACCAGAGGATAACCTGGAACAAGAGACATCAGAACACAATGTCGATTACAGTCTACTGCACTAGGAATTGGAAAACCATGTTCTTCAAGGGCCTTCATAAAAGAAAATTCTTTAAGAGCAGCAAGTCTTGATAGGTAGAGCCAATTATAGCTGTTTCGATATCTCAAATAGTCACGCTTAGATTTAAAAACTCTAAATGATGTCCAACCCAATCTATGCAATTTCATTGCCAATGTTCTACCATCCTCTGTGGCAACCTCGAAAATATCTGATTCTTTCCCAACACCTATTTGGAAACCTGCAATGTGCATCTATTTGGCCTCTGTTCGTGGCTTTCCTCTTGGCAGATGCCTTCGACTTGTCAAATGTTCCGACAACCAATGCTAAGTGGACCACTGGACGACTGTATATGCATTCTCTACCTGCAAATCATGGATTTGAAAACTGTCTATTTAATATCCATTAATATCTATTTAGAAATCGGATTCCTCATGTATTTGTTTTTTAAATCCTTTCTCCTTTGTGCTGACGTATAAATAACCGATGAGACCAATGGAGTATGGAGTATAGCACTCAGCGCTCTATTATCTACACATATCATATTTCTGTCAAATGCTCACAACCCTAGCTTATTCTCAGGGCACCTGCGTATTGTCCCTGATCTTGGCGCCTTGAGCGATCTTATGCACCCAATTAAATACACTAAACAACTGCAATCTTTTGGCATATTAGTTATTCGAACCAAATGAGTAGTGTATTTAGCTTGGCACTTGCGCTTGGGCATTTTTGTTAGAGTCGGGCTTTGCAAAATTTAGTTTTAAAAACCATGAGACTCGAGAAGCTAGGTTTGATTTGATTTGAAAGAAGACTCATACTTAGGCATAAGAATCGAGCATGTAGATTAATGTGATATGGATTAGGTTTTAAGACCACTTTAAGCACTCACATTTCATAACAAAACTGCATATTGGCATATATACAGCTAGGTTTATGAACTAGGTAATATTTATTGTATCTTTGTATTGTAGGTCAAGAGGGCATAGACAAAGAATGCTGAGGAAAAGAAATCAATGAAGGTTGGACTAGACTTGACAGAGGATTTGGGGCGTTAATACTATCAAATGAGACTTTGAGATGGGAAAATCTAGCACAAATTGAATAAAAATGTTGAAAATCTAACAATACATTTTGAGCGCTAACAGGATGGACGTTGGTAATAATCATTGGCTCCCAATTTGTCACATTGATACTCTCTACAGAAGGTGGATTAATGTTATCAAATAAAATATAAAAGTGGTTGTCATCCCAGAAATGACAACTATCCATATACCAATCATCGCAATCGGCCTTCAAATCGTACCGAGCATATATTTCTTGATTATATGCTGACATCACATGTGGATTGACATGTGTTGAATACTGCCACGTGTCACTCTGATTCATGACTTACATGTGCCTGAAATGTTGAATCAGTCTGACACTTGTCATTACCTAGTTGTGCCACGTGTTCCTAGCTGACATGGTCAGCTGACGTGAGTCGGGTCGACGGTCTAGATCACATCTTGATCTGACGGTTCAGATTCAGTCGGTATTTCACACATCGCTATTTCGATCCTTGAAACCCCGACAGGGAGTCAGGTCAATGGTCCACATAACCCCCTGAGATGGATGGTCCTCCTGCTTTCAGGATTTGTGAGACCTTTACTCATTGCACTTTTAAAGATCGTGTAGGTTTTCCTCGATCCAACGATGGTCAGACCCTACGCTCAGATCTGACGCCTGAGATCTATCCTCCTCTTCAACGTGCTCTTCTTGTCTTTATTCAGATCTGATGGCCCTCATGCTGTTGGGATTTGTGAGCCCTCTACTCCTTGCACTTTAAAGAACGTGCAGGTTCTCCTCGATCCAAAGGTGGTCGGACCCTGTGCTCAGATCTAACGCCCGAGATCTATCCTCCATATCTGCGCTCTCCTCTTGTCTACATTGATATCTGACCGTCATTGCGAATTTGGGATGGGATCCAACGATCACCAATGCTTCTCCTCCAAGCTTACACATCCTTCTTACTTGGAAGAATTTCTAAGTGTCAAAGGCCTCGAACTTTGATCTTCTTGTGATCCTAAGTATGCTATCTCCCTTGAGCTTTAGTCATGAGTTAACCTCATCCCTGGTGCACACCTACGCACTGCATTCGAATCTGCGCTAATTCCTCCCGAGCTTACGTTGTTCCTATTTTTCCATCGATGCACACTTTGATCCTGCCATATTCACTGTTGTACTTGCCAGCGTTGCCTTCGATCATTCGATCTTCATGGACTTATCTTCTATTTTCCTGTTGATCATCGGTGTTGTACTCAAGCCATCATTACTGTTGTACTTGCCATCAATGACAAGCTTACGCTACATGTAAAACATACCAAACATCCTCTGCACTGTCTCTTCTGATCTTATCGAGGTTTCTCTGCAGCTTCTTCCCAAAATACTTCTGGTGCCCGTCTTTTACATTCTTCCTGTATTCATGCCATCTTCATTGTTGTACTTACCATCAATGACAAGCATATGCTACCTGTTAAACATTTACAACAGTTGGTAGATGCACATGTTGGCATATTGGTAGATGCACATGTTGGCATATGGTGGATACATTTCATGGATGATATCTTTTGGCAAATTGTTGATGTACATGGTTGATGTACATGGATGTTGTGCATGGTGGGCACATTTTGGTACATGATGCACTTGGTGGATATATTATTCATGATTCTCTATTTCATTGTTGACATATATTTTGTTTCATGATGAATGGTATAGCA